>JAJNBT010158197.1:0-10360 GCA_028455955.1 Notopais sp. p TS-2021 | reverse complement strand
TGGTTAATATTGTCATATACCTGCGTACATATATTTGTATTAAGACTTGTATTGTCAGATACCTGCAGTATCATACACATTTCGAGTAGGCAGGAAACGTCGACGCGTAAATTTAAAAAAAATAAATCGTAACAAAAGTTGACCAGACTGACCCAAAGAATGAAAGGGCGATATATTAAATTTCCCGACAAGAATTCCTCGCTTGTTGATAGAAAAAGGGTAGCATATGGCTGAATTAAAAAATATATTTATAATCAGCACTATTAAGTCTAACAAAATGTTTGGATTAGTAAATTTTTATATTAAAGAAAAGTAGGATAGGTGCATAATAATGTACCTTAATACCAGAAATATGGAAATAAAACCAAATTAATTTCGTTTACCAAAACACTAAGAAATGATAGGTCGCTTGCAGGGACAAAAGTTGGGTCCTAGGGGGCAAAAAATCTATTTGAATACAGGTAACCAAGAAAATTATCCTTATAAAAAGTATACAAGTTACACTTCACCGTAAAATCTGGAATAATATAGAATTAAGGGGGGGGAAGGCCGGGGAACGCTCAAAGAATATTGAAGTTCTTAAAAAGAGTTCCCCATCCCAAAATAAAGTAGGAAAGGAAAAATTCTTATATATGTCAAATTGAAAGTACAGTACGGCCTCGAAATATGTATTCGATATTAGATCGATCCAGATAAAATAGTTTAGTGAGAATAAATTCACGAAAAGGGGGGTTAACGACTTGTGATGACACAAATACAAATACGGTAGATGTGACTGAACTCTCAGACACCCATAGGCCAAAGGGCCACCAGAAATGACGAGAAGGCTGGTCCTTTTATAAAAAACATCTAATCGGATGGAAAGAACCAGCTCGAAAGTCATTATCCATAAAGACATTTTTCAGCGAAAAATTGAGTCTTTAATTTTCGGGTTATTCGCTTGTCAGGATAAAGGCCAGGGAAGGGCCCAACGGGGGCGGAACGATCGCCCACCGAGAAAAAAACATTTCGTAGTCGAGCTCCTGAGAAGGATCTCGACCTTAGGATTACCAATTTCTAGAATTAAAAAATTATACTATGAACCCAGCAGTAAATAAAGTTCCCCTTATATGTTTGCAAGTGTTGGGGATCAAACGATCACCAATATTTGGTATAAATTGAAAAACGTTGAAATACTCTCATTCCTAGGGTAGACAACAATCAAAAAGTTTTCCACAAACATTAAATACAGATATTGCATCGCATAAAGTAAAAATTTATCGAAAATATACCAAAGTTAGTTCACAAGTTAGGGACATTTTTATAGGAAAGACTTTGACTAATAAATAGATAGGAAACGAGGTGCATTCAAGACGTAGAAAAAAGTTATCGGATTAAAAAATATTAAATAGTGACATATTGAAAAGAGGATCAATAAAAATAGCTGTAAATGAATAGAAAAATCGAGACGATTCGGTAGGTTAGGCTAGGCAAAACACTGAGCTCACTATTGCAGGGAAAATTTAAAAAGCAGCAATAACAGATTGTTTCCTCTTTTGCCGATGGTTCTTTTTTTTTTCTTTTTTTTTAAAGTTAGATTTTGTATAATTTTTGTGACCTCTCATAAGTGATATTTTGCTTTGAGGAAATAAAACTTAAGCTCAAAATTTCTTTAACATAATAGTCTTTAAAGTTAGATTTTGTGTAATTTTTGTGACATCTCATAAGTGATATTTTACTTTGAGGAAATAAAACTTATGCTCAAAATTTCTTTAACATAATAGCCTTTAAAGTTAAATTTTGTGTAATTTTTGTGACCTCTCATAAGCAATATTTTGCTTTGAGGAAATAAAACTTATGCTGAAAATTTCTTTAACCTAATAGTCTTTAAAGTTAGATTTTGTATGATTTTTGTGACCTCTCATAAGTGATATTTTGCTTTGAGGAAATAGAACTTATGCTCAGAATTTCTTTGACTAATATAATGGATTATTGTTAGGATTCAGGGGATAGTTCTGAACGCTCAGAAGTGAGGTGTTACCTTGCAAATTACATATGAACCAAAAACATTTTGTCACAATACGTGTAGCAACTAAATTATAAATATATTTACTCAATTAGAGAACCTATTAATTCAATCAGTAAAGCGCAGATTAAAACATTATACCATATATGAATAAAAACCTGAATATACATCGAAATTAGCCTAAGCAATCGGCACACAATTTCAATTAAAATATATTCAAAAGTAAACACATAAAATATGTATGAAACATATAGTGTTCACAAAAATAGTGATTTTCAGATTTATGTCATTTAAGTGATTTAGTACTCACAGGAAGCTAACATTATAAACCGTCGTAGTAATAAGTAAATCTATAAGTGTGTCATCAGAGCGGAGCAGGAGTGACCGTGAACTGAATGACAGCGGCCCATATTAGGTAAATGAATAATGATTTTCTTGCATAATTGAGATACTCAAGTAGGGTCCCAATTGAATAACACAAATGAGTGAAGTACGTTAAACGTTATAAGATTAATATTAAAATGTGGCACTCTCAATTCAAAATCCACAAGAATACCTGGTTAAGTAGTTTTAGATAATGTATACTCCTGCAAAGGCAGTAAGTCGCGAGTAATAGCAAATATAAATCACGTAATGTTGAAATTCTATATACTGCCTAATTGACGAGAGCAGTAGCTATTCATAGCCCACTATATGTGGAAGAAAAAGCGAATCTAGTTAAATGAATAAAACATTTAAGGATTAGGTGAATTCCGATAGGAGGATGATAAATTTAGCACGTTATCCTCCTTTCCGTCAAAAAGGTCAGTAGTCAGTGACACGACACGAGTATTCACTGGTCGGAACTCACTGATTGCTGTTTAAGACTATAGGTTAGAGGAGCACTTCTCATAGTGTTCTGGTTAAGAATAGTAGATGGTGCATATAAAAAAGTGATCATCCATTTCAATGATCAATGCGAATTGGCTGCGGCAGTAGCAGATGCGATCATCTATAAGCACATGTGACCCTTATAACTGAAAGGTCACCTCCCAATACATCGAAATGGTTCCACCGAATTGCAAAGGAAGGGGATAAAACCGAATTATAACATTAGTACCGTCATTTGTAAATCCATTCAGTGTGCATATAAGTAAGGTTCAAATGGCCCGAAGATGTATAAATTTTAAAAGATGTAGAAGTTGCAGGGAGATAAATGGTATGAAATCCACCGCACGTCAAAGTTAGGGAAAGAAATCGAATAGCTTTACCGTAAGTCGTAGGGATAGGATACCCCCCCCCCAAAAGGGACAAGCACGATTATTAGGATTTTTGTGAAAAATTTATGTCCATGTTTTTTTTCATGCGTTTAATCTGAGGAAAGGAAAAAACAAACGGTGCTAAAATGCATTCTCCAGATTGACCCAGAAAACAGAGAATTTCGTGCTGTGCCATTATAGATTCTTATATATATGTAATGAAGTAGGCATAGTAGTGAAATTTAATTCCAAATCTCTGTATAAACCAAAAATAAAACTTTTCGCGCGATAGAGCATATCAACTGGATGACATAGCGCCTCATCTAAACAAACTTGTAGTGGAGTAGGTTTCGATGAGTTTCAAGAAAGTCAGGTTGGGACGACCGATGACCTGGGTCCCATAAATAGCCAGGTTTTACTATAGTATCTCAGACCAACAATAGTTGGAGATCACTGAGTCAGCGTATTAACATAGCGTGAGTGATAGAGATATTAGCTGTTCACATAAAACATGACCGAATAAAACACGGTTCTGGAACGTGTGAACATCTGATTGAAAATATTATTCACAACAAAATAACATCTCAAAGGTAAATTGAATACCTTAATCCTGTTATAAAGCAATATGCTCAGCAGTAAGAGTCACATAGACTCAAATATAATTTTTCATAAACCTGACTGTGCCCTTGAAATTCCTCGAAGCATTCCTGACTTGCGGACCTTGTTAGGAATAAAACATTACTTTTGCTACATTTTAAACGCTTATCTATTTCTATATAATTAGGGATCAATTATCAATTAAGAAATAATCATGTTACAGTAATTAAGATTTTTAAATTTAAGTTCTAATTAAAAAATCTTAAGGTGCTACTAGTTAGATAATTAGTAGGCTAAACTCCATAAAATTCACTTAAGAATTGGTATCAAGAAATATAAAAGTTGTGACAAAACAACTTATCTCTCTACTAATTGTAAAATAATAAGTAAAATAAATATACAACTCTCATTCTGTGAAGTTTTTGCAAATTTTATAAAAAAAAATTCTTCCAGAAATGACGGTTGATTTCCGCTGTGATTTGAACTCATGTTGCAACATTGAAGGCATTCTGTGCTGAGCAGTTGTTTTTCTGAAATTGGGTTTTCGTACAAAACTTACAAGTATAGGATGATTGTGCGTTAGGCAAAGTAATTAAATATTTTTACTAATCCTCAATTTGTTTCTATATTTGCAGCACACATACAACTGAGAAAGACAATACATCGATTTTGGCTCACTTTCAAGTAGATTCGTGAGTAAACAATCGATTGTATCAAATATTTTTTTATTATCTCTTTCTCATTTTTTGTTTTGCGTGCAATATAATTTATAATTATATAAGAAGACACCGAAGTTCTTCAAGAATAAATAAAAAAGTACGAAAACCAAATCCAACTAATTGACAGCATTTTTTGTTTTTTTGTGAATATAAGATCTTTGAAAAAATCATTTTGTTTTGCAACACAGTTTTAATCGTGATAACATAGTACACGGAATAATAATTATTTAAACACAGTACCTAGTAGTAGAAATACTTTACAATAGTTCATTTGGGTAATAGTACAGGTCTGCAAATTCAAGACATAAGGGTATTCACTAGATTATAACAGAATAATTTATATATTATTTTGTTACATAAAATATAACATTGAATTGGAATAGTACACATTTTTATCAAGTATAAATACATACCAAGAGAGAACCTTGATATACGTCTTTAATTAGAAAATATTGGGGGATAATAGATAGGAAATAAATAATTAATTTTTTATAAAAAACTCCATTTTTTTCCATTTTTGCAAATTTTTGATTTTCAGAGACTGCAAATTGCATGTCAAAAAGCTAATCATTTTATTTGTAAATTTTTTTCTCATCTTAACATATTGACCTGACATTTTTTTTTACTTTGACTAATTCTATAACGGACAAAGTGTAATAAATAAAAGTGTAAATTCGGAAAAAACTTGAGTGTATTTGTGTCCAAGACCAAAACACGTTATATAATAGTGTAATTAAGTGTGGCATCAAGTTTTCTTGTAAAGCCTTTTTCTGTGAAGTGTCCGTAAAGGAAAAAACAAGAGTACATCATTTTAATTGTTAATAACATAACAATAGTAAGGTGCCTGGATATAAGTTATTATTAATAATAAAATTCAAACTGGAAAACCTTGCTGAATCATCAAGTGACGAAGAAATCACTTACATCAACGCGATGGACACGAGAAGTATCACTGCAAACAGAAGGGAGCAGGAGACCGAAGTCAGCCCCGAGATGCAAGAAGCAGACCCAGTATCCGATGAAAGGAGTGTGCAGTCAAATGCAGTACTCCATATGATCGGAAATATGGGTAACCTGACACAGGTGGAAACAGCCGCAATCATGAGGGCATTGGGAACCACACCAGCGATGGCCGAGAGCACCCTATGCCCGGCCGAAGAACTGAGAGAAAAAGAGAATATGATGTCTACAAAGCACAACTGACTACAATGGAAGAAGAGAGAGTGGCACGAGAGGAAGAGAGACAGCTAATTGAAGTGAAAATGGCATCTCTCCAAACATTTGATACAAGAAATCAAACCACCCTAACTGAACCATTTCAACAGCGCCAGATGACATATCCCACCGTAGGCATTCAGGAGCCGACGGTGGCAAGAAACCAACCAGGATTGCCATCAACTTTAAGATACAGACCACGACATGTGGCATTGATGAATCAAGCAAACCAAACTCCCACTAGACCAAATGTGGTCCCCCCAATCTAACCACCTGAACATGATGAGTGGAAGATCTGTGCCTGCGTCCCAGCCCATGTTAGCCATATCAACAGGCAAACAGTCACCAACACCTAGTTCGACTCATAGGCCAAATGCTGATTCAGAAGAATATCACTTGGGGTTTGCAGAAAAAATATCACAAGCTATGAAGACGAACACAGAGGCTGTGGAAGAAAAAAGGGAGCACCGTCGAAACTTAAAATAAAGTATTGCCTTCAATGGGTGGACTTAGGTCCAACAAATTGAATGATGGCGATACGGTGACGCCTTCCATATACTTTGATGCCCTCGAGAAAAAGGTAAAAAATGAGGCTGAAAGACTCAGAATGATTACACTTAAAGTGACTGGTGAAGCTAAAAGGCAACACCGAGTAATCCTGAGCAGGTTCCCCGATATTACTTATGAACACATGAAAACAGAGCTTATTGGCCGTTTAGGGATCCAGGTAACGGATCAGGAATGTTCCATGGCCCTAGAGAAGCTAAGACCTGACCCTAACGAAAATCTCTTGAGTTTCCTGGATAAAATCCGAAACATCAAAGTGAGATGGGTCGATGTGGCAGGCGTAGAAGCAATGGCAGTAGACTCAGATTGTCGCAAGGTTGCTAAAAAATTCATACAACCATGGACAAAGAATCTGTTGAGCCACTACGAGATTAGATCTTTAGAAGAACTAATCGAAGCCGCACAGCTAGAAGGACGGGATAACCCACAGTATGTTAACCCGCAGATGGCACAAAACCAGTTTATACCGGCAGTTAAAAATCTAAAACCTCAATTTCCAAAGATAAACTGCCGGAGCAACAAACTGGAAATGGCTATCGAGGTCGAAGCCAAGAGAGAAGGTGGTCATCTGACCAAAATAACGGGTACAAAGGATCCTCAAGTGCAAAATATAGAGATCATAGTACCCATAAAAAATCAAACAGCCACCAAGATGATAATTCTGATAAGAAAAAAGAAAATCAGAAAAAATCAAATACCAGACTTAAGGGAAATAATAAACCAAAACCTTCCGATAATAAGAAAGAAAATAATAAGGAAGGAGAAAACTCAAGGGACCCAGATGTTCTTTTGGCTTACATAAGAAAGTTAAAAGAACAGATGAAAAATAGTGGCTCGAGAAGTGGTGGAACTGATCGGGCTCAAGAAGAGTCTCAGGCCTACCATGTTAGGAGTCTACTGGCCTTCGAACCTGCACAAGAAGAGCAGGTGGGCGACATTTTTTTAGCAGAGGGCGGGGGATTCTAAAAGAAACCCCTGTCGGCCTCTCCATCTACGTTCCGGTTTTTCTTGGTAATATGGAGGTGGAGCGCTGCCTAGTAGATACAGGCGCCTCCATATCATTAATGTCGTCAAACATCTATGAAAAGATAAAGACACATTGTAAATTAGCAAAAGCACCATTAGGGTTCAGGTTCTTTACTGGACAGCTTTCCCCTGTAGAAGCAGTGGTAACAGTCACCATTAGGGTAGGTACTGTTACATTAAATGACTGCTATTTCATAGTTACAGTACATCCTGTATGACGAACAACATAATATTAGGATTACCTGAAATACAGCAATGTATTCCAGCAATGGAAGTTGAAGGACTTGGGGACGTGTACGCTTATGTACAAGCAATACACTCCCAATGCAGTTCCCTACAGGAGGATGAGACCATCAGTCATGAAGAAGTTGACACTTCAGCAACCGTACTGGGAACCTCTGAAATGGGTATGGACACCTTCATGGTCCATATCCATATGCCATATTCAGGAGTATTAGTTCCAGATCCAGATGTACATCAATTTACATTTATGGAAGGTTATGTGGAAGAAGGTATGTCCAACATCGTGGTAGCCCACATCGATCTATCATCAGACTTTCTATCTCCTGGAGATAGAATACGAATAATCGAGGTCTCCGATAATTTCACAGAATGTCGACATCTATACATTAATTACGTTGATCCCACAACAGCTGCTGAGCTGAATAAGGACACGGAGCCAAAGGGCGCCGTGGAGAATAAGAATATAATATCCATTAATTCAACACGTGCAGTAGTGCAAAATAAATACGACACGGAAGAGAAATTAAAAGAAAGAATAAGTAACGTCATGTCTGAAGTTAAAGACACTGCTAAATATACTGAAACCGACTTTAAAATTATTGAAGGTTGGATAAGGCGCTTTCCAAATGTGTTTGCAACAAAAAAGGATACACTAGGATATAATGATTCCTATCCTTTAGTCATTGAGCTAGAAAAAGAGACAAAGCCAGTGTTTCGGAAATCCTATAAAGTTCCGCTTAAACATGAGGCAGCCGTCGATCAGCAGCTTAATGATATGATAGGCCAAGGAATCATCCGTCCTTCTAAAAGCCCCTGGGCTTCACCCTTATTAGTGGTGCCAAAGAAGGATGGCACTGTACGCCTGTGCGTGGACTACCGCGCACTTAAAAAGGTAACAGTGAAAAATAAATATCCACTGCCAAATATAGAGACTATGATGAAACGTTTAAACAACAAAAAGGTTTTTACTTCTTTTGATTTAGTCTCTGGGTACTGGCAACTGGCAATATTTGTATACAGCTCACTATTCAGTATAACCTTTTCCTTAATAAGTAAAACACCTCAGCGGAGGAATTATTTTAGTTTGTTTATTCTGTAGGTAAATTGTTTCTCCCAGCGTTATCAATTTTAGACTGATTTTTTTTCCAACGCAATCCTCAATCCAGGACATGAGCACCAATCGCAGGTCTCGTTCCATGTTCAAGAGAAATGACTAATCCTGTACTAAGTCCGTCCTATTTGTAATCTATATTTAATTTGTACTGTCCATAAACAGCAAACTACGTAAATATGTAACTTATAATTTTCATTATCTTTGATTTACTATAAAATATTAAAAACAAATTTAACCAATTTCTCCATCCAAACTGTTAATGAGTGAGAAGATTATTTGTTTTTCTACAAGATCAGTCATCTTCTATCAACCTGTATTGAACCAAGTAGTCCAAATTGATTTGTGTGTTGATCAAACTAATAAAGTAATGAAGACCGCTTTTAATTCAGGTATATATGTATTATGAAAGATTAACTTATCATTTTGAACTAGATCAGATCCTAATTGGAAAATAAATTGTAAATTCTAGCCTGGTGATCAACATAATCATTGATTTCTCAGTTTGATAAAATATACATTACTGCCAACCCAGTCTACAAACTAAATGTAGCCAATACTTTGACGAAGTAGTTTCATCATTTTGTCATCATTGTGCCTCAATGAGCGTGGACATATAATTTTCAAAGTTACCATCTCAGTTGCTACTTAGTTAATAGTGATTAATCTATTAAATTAAGTTATACATGACCGTGAAAGTACAAACGTCAGTGAAATTTGAACTGATTTGAATAAGCAAATATTGGATTACAATTAACTTAATAAAAATTACTGTGATGAAGATCAGTTAAATTTATTGCAGTCTGTGATATTTATCTAACCTATCTTAACGCTGGTGAAGCCTCTGCCTATCTCGTATAACAGTGAAAGCGAAGTTATGTCACTGTTTTTGAACAATATTGATTTGAATCTTAAACCGCTACCAAACTAGATCATTAAGGCCTGCTATGACGAATATCCGATATTGTTCAGGAATTCCACGTATGACACGTAAACAATATATGCTTACAATATTTCTTGACCTTGTACATCACTTCATTATTTTGGATAAACTAGACAGATACGGATTTAGGGGGATCTTCTTGTCATTTATGAAATCCTATTTGCAAAATAAAACCCAAAAAGTGGACATTGGTACAACATCTGGTGAACTTGAATTACAACATGGTGTGCCTCAGGGTTCTGTTTTAGGTCCACTTCTTTTCAATATGTATATCAATGATTTGAACTCAGTCAAACCTGACCTCTTAAAACTTCTCTTTGCTAATGACACAATGATTTCAAGATCAGGTAGTGATTTAAATATAATAGCCAATAGAATAAATGAGGATCTTTCTGTTCTCTCTGACTGGATAAATTTCAATAAATTTTATCACTTAATAGCAATAAAACTAAATGTATCTCTTTACCCATTAGAAAGGTGCGCTTAGACCACATATATTTCTGAACGGAACTGTATTGGAATACGTACGAGAATTTAAATATCTTGGACTGACAATGGATTATCGACTCACCTTTCGGCCACATAGTGATAGTCTAAAACTTAAACTCTCATTCTACCAAGGTCTTATCTATCACTAAATGCACTGAAATCAATTTATTACTCATTTGTTTATCCTCAAATACTGATGCATATTGT
>JAJNBT010158184.1:0-10420 GCA_028455955.1 Notopais sp. p TS-2021 | reverse complement strand
ATTATTGTTTAATTTGATTACTGAATACCGTACTGGTACTATATGTTGTATATATCCCAATGTTTTACTACTTTTAATTTTGTACATCTATCAATATTTTTTTTGTCAATAAATATTTTTGATTTTCTTTTTTTCATACGCACAATGTTTTATTCAATATTCAATTTGCTCTCTTATTCACATAAAAAGTAACCGAATATAATGAAAAAATATTATTGCACTATGTAGTACTATCAGAAATTGGGAAAATACACTATGTCTAATTAATTTCAACTTAGCTCCAATTTTTTAATCTAAATCATAAGAAACCGAATTATTTATTTTCAGTAAAAATATTTATATAGTTAAATATGGGTTGCAATCACCATAGAATTAAGTTATCTATCATCAATATTTGAGAAAATGAGAATTGATTTATAGACAAAATATGAGTAACGTAATTACAGTGATTAAAAAACACTGTATGGATTTACTATTAACTATTAAATGAAAATCCTGGTAATGAAGGATTCTCCAGCAAGAATGAAAGTTTCAAATACAGTATTCAGTAAAATTGAATGATTTTTGGAGTACATTTTTAAAATTTAATTAATATGAGATTGGAATACATGGATAAAAAAACTAGATAATTTTTGTACATTTTACTGTTTGAACATCATCTGTATATAAAGTTTTTCAATAGAGATTTACCTCACTAGGAAGGAACATTTATGATAAATTGATTATTCACCTTTATTTTCAAAATCTATTTTAACCAAGCGAATATAAATAATTATAAAAATGCGTTATATTTAATGTAATTTTATTTTCAATTTAAAACATCTTATTGTATAGCTTTATTAAATTGTATAAAACCAAACATTAATATAATGCAAGAAAATAAACTTTAATTCCACATTAGAAAATAATGGATTTATCAATAATATTATGTACAGAATATAAGAGTTATTTATTATCTCAAGGCACAGTTAACTATACAGAGCCTCTTGATTAAGAATATAAAATTTCAATTACTATTTACACAATTCATATATACAAATACTGTATTTATACAAAAATTGTTCAAATCTGAACAAAGAAAAATGTATTATGATAAAATAAATTCATGATCAAAAAGAGCTCAATGTAGCAGAATGAGTACGAACAACTGAATACTGATTCACTTTCAAAAGAACGATTGTATTTATTAAGTAATATTACCCAGAGTCTTATTTAAAGGTGTCTTGTATACATGTAAGACTAGGTTAAGTTATATTAAGTTAGGTTCAGTTAACGTTTATCTAACCTCCGCTGCAAAACAAATCAGCTGGGTAATTAGTCATATTTATTAAAAATAAAAAATGGAAAACATTAAATCAATTTTCCTTATAACTATTTTTAAATTATGATTTATTCACATTTCGATAAATCCTTTTTTTCTCTATATTACAATATAAAAATGTATATAACTATGTAATATAACTAGATATCTAACATAGATTTAATATATTATTTTTTTAAACATTAACTTATTCAGTGACATATGATATGTACATATCGGATATCCGAGTCGATGTTTCAATTATTGAACCTTTTGAAAAAGTTTGATATGAACTTAGGTAATTGATACTTTTTCCTACAATCTAATTTTCATAAATATCTGTAAGTTTAAATATAATAATGAAAGTTTAAACCTTGTAACTGCAGTCACAATTTATCAGTTCATTAGTAATTTCAATTCAATTTTATTGAAAAAAGAAAAAACAAATCTAAATTATCTACATTATTGAAAATTGTAGTCATGGAATAATAGTAAATGTAAATTAATATTTTGTTCAGATAATTGAAATATACATAAATTATTAGGCGTATTTTCCTGTCTGGATCTGAATATACTTGTTGAAAATACTGTCCACCAATAAAAAACCTCAACCGCTAATGAACACCAATCAGAGTTAATTTCCTAAATAAAGCAATTTTTATTCCGATCGAGATCTTTATTATAGTACACAAGAAAATTCGTGTTTTGATTCCGTGATAAAATATGAGTTTATCAAATTATTTTAGTTATTTTGTACATACCATCTTCATCACATATAGAATTGTGGGTATATGTATATTGATATTGGATATGTATTTTGATATTGTGCATTGATTAACAGTATATACTACAACAGATATGGAAACATGTCGTTATGTAAAGTGAACATTGATTGATAACTAAACAAATAGTTTGAAGTTAATCATCACAGAACTTATTCATTTAATCCATGTAATAATAAGATACAAATGGTAGCAAATAAATATCAAAATGTCAATAATTGATTGATATTGTTCATTTTTACATTTATTAATTCCTTTTTTTTAAGGAATAAAAGTATTTTAATCGTATTAATGGAAATATAGATTCAAATTTATTAAAATAAATTAATAGCATGGGTGAGGGAAGTATTCGTTTGGCAGAACCGACTAAAATAGCAAATATTGTAGTTTTATTCTTATTTTCTAGATCGTTAGGTTGTTCAAATAACCGAACCTATATTGAAAAGAACAAGAAAATGTAAACACAAATAATAATAAACCTATTTCATAAATAACAATTGTAGTCATACCTGCCAAAACATTATATCCCCTACCTGTCCTACAAATTTATCTTGAGTGATTATTGTATATATATAACTTATATATAATCGTATTTGTTATTATATATTTATTCTCATTATCACTTCGAATTAAGATTATATTCATAATTTTGTTTATTTGAAAACTCACGTATATCTATTTCCTTCTCATGACATTACGAGCGCTCATCAGTCAAATGTGAAACTTAGTAACATATTTGACCACACCTTAAAAGTCTCCGGTACATAATTTTAACATGAAAGGTAGATACATTTTCATTAGTACACAAATTCCATTATAATTAACAAGGTAATAAATATTTATCTACAATTTTTTGTAGAAAATTTTGTTAGTAATCATGATTAACTCTCTATGAAATCTTAGTTTTAAAACGAATTCGAATATATTTCCAAAATTCTCGTTCATTACTTGGACCCTTAACTGTACACGACACATTTTCAGTTTGTTGTATGAACTACATGCAAATTGTATGTAAAGTCCACGACTTTATGTTTTTAGACCATCATCTTTCACTTGAGTAGTAGCTTCAAGGAAACCCAATATTGTGCATGCTCACTCGGAATGCTACAGGGTCTTGGGGTCCAGTTGGTGCGGGTGGGGGCGGTGATGATGTTCGATCATCACAGAGTAGAACTCCGGAGTCTCCCTCTTGGGACCCATAAAGTGACGAATCAGATTCGTGCATCGAGATCCTCCTTCTGGGAATGGGAGGGCAGTACGATGGTATACTATTAAATGTGTTCGGTGAACTCGAAGGAATGGTTGCATGATTAGACCCTCCGAACTTTTGGAAGGACACTTCATTCAGTCCTTTTTGAGAACCTTTTAATGTGTTGCTATAACACGCTTGCTGTTGACGTTCTGATTGGCTATCACCAACGTCGAAGAAAGGGTTCGTTGAGGTTGGTCTCTGGTTGGGCCTGCGACCTAAAGTAAAGAACTGTGGACCCTGTTTGACGTTAGAAGGTACTGCTTGTGAAGAAGAACTAATGATTTTCTGAGGATCGACTCTAGTCACGTCTGGAATAGACATAGATAGTGTCCTTTTTTCATTATGTAGGGAATCATAGTAACCAGCTCCGTCAGGTAGTTTTGGTGTGTTATCATTTTCTACAGCGGAAAGTCTTAGAGTTTCTCGAGAACCTCCCATAGGAGAATCTTCGCTTATTCTGCGTTGAGATAAAGAGATCTCCATGTCATTAGGATTACCTCGCGCTGCACTGCTATCGGCATGGCTTCCTTCAGCTGTTAAAACTGATTTCCGTGACTGAGATTTCATAATCACGGATCCACCATTAACTAAGTTTCCTTCTACGCCATTGACTGGACTTTTCTCTTCATCATTGAAACCATTCATCCCCTGCCGGCGTCCTTTGAAACGTCTCCTGAAGGCAACTGGAACGCAGTAGCAATAGGCAACGATAATAACCACAACAAGAAGAATGCCTCCGATAATACCGCTTATTATGGCTGCTTTTTCAAAGGAAACCGATGAACCGTAACTGCCAAAACCTGAAGAAGGAAACATATACGATTATTAACAGTAAGTTTAGTTAATAAATTTATGATTTTCCATTTTTGATCAATAGATTTTAGTTGGACAAATTTCAACACAATAAAAAAGATAAATGAATTAATGACATAGAATATCCAGATTAAGTTAGATGAGGTGACATTAGGTTATATTATAAGTTTGGTTAGCATTTGATTGGTTAGATTTGGATGGTTATGTAAGGTATTTTTCATTACGTGTTTAAAAGTGATTTACGTAAAGATCACCTGTACCTATACAAATTTATATTAATGAATCAATATCAGTAACTAAACTTATTTAATCTAGAATTAATGACTCTTGTTTTACGTTTCAAAACAATAACACCATTTATGCAATAATGAAGCACAGACATCAATTATAAATTCTCTTCCTATACAATTAAAGTAAAATTTGCAACGAGTCTTATAATTGGTCGAGCAATAAATTGAAACCATAAACTGAAAATAATTGGTTCGGTTATTTAAAACTTAAACGGAACTGATTGGATAATAATTCTCCATTTAATAATTGACTCTAGTTAAGAGTCTCTCAATTCCTAATTGGAGGACATCGTGTAAGTGAACTTCTTTTAGCCAATCCCATGTCGAGTTGCTAATTCACTTGTTGCGTTCCGTTTACATACATAGATACCTTAGTATTTCTTTCGTAAATTTTGAGGAAATCTATTGGATTTTGAGGCTCTAGAACTCGAAAGAAAATTCACCTCTACTTATGGGATCAAGAACAAGGAAAAACATGTTGATAGAATGTTTTGTATCAATGGAACTCTCACTATTAAATGGAATTCACGTTTATATCATAATACTGTATTGATTTTCTATAGATATTGCTGAATAAAAATAATTATTTTTAAAAAACTCAATTATAGACGTAGCCATGCCACAATTAGTTATGGTTTATTTTTATATCATTAATCCATGCCTTCTGATGTAATACAATTAATCTATTAAATAGTATTTTATGCAATTGAAAAATGAAAAAAAAATATCAATAAAAAACTTGTAATATAAATCAATATTAAGAAAGTTCTGAAAAATATTTTTTATTTGTTCTATGATTTTTCATACCCTGGAATATAAACTTGCTTATAATAGCACTAACATTATAAATTATGATATCAGTTACATATAAATCGCCGATAGGGCCCTAATTTTAAATAAAATTTACTTTTTTTGAATAGATATTTATATTATTTCCTTCTCTATATATCTTAGTCCTCTGTTAATCATTACTTGTAACCAAATAATATAAGTAATTTCATATTTTACTTCGTAATTTATTACTGCATATTTACCTGATGTAATTCGACAATGTTTAAATCAGGTTTTATAATTACTGTACGTACAAATAACCTTAGAATATAAGATAAACTTATATTTCGAAACACATTGATCAAAATAAAGTTATTTATATAATACAACTCACTTTTCTTTGGTAAATATAATATTTTTTCCTCAACAAGTAATTACAAAGAGATTTATTTTGAAAAAACTTAGCAAAAAAACTAAATTAAGAGTAGTGTATATGAACTATTATATCTTTGTTTACATACAAGGATTCTGTAATCACAAAACTGTATTATTATTTACGATTGTTGGTACCTCAAATTTATACTACTTAAAATAAAGTACCTTATTTGTCAGTAATATTTTAGTTAAAAACAAATGTATATAAATTTTGCTTACCAGAACCACGTGCTCGAACAGTTACCCTGTCCATTGACGGAGGCTTAGGTAACCAGACAGCTGCTGCATTGCCAGGAGGTCCTTTAGAACCAGTATCATCAACGGCCAACATACAAATGTAGACAGTTTTCTGTACGAATTTCAAATTATAATATTAAAATATTAAAGAAAATAGTTCTATAACAAATATTAAAAAGGTTTTTAATGATGGCTAGATATCTTGAATTTTATGAATATAGTATCAACAACTAAAGTTTCTGTATTGTTAAATTTTCAAAATTAGCTAATAAAACATAAGAAAGTAACCTTTTCATTGATATCTAGAGGCAATGAAACTGATTGCTTAGTAGCAGCATCAGCAGGATCGGGAAGTCCTTTGAGGATATGTCCAGAACAATGACGCGTAGCTTGTTCCAGAGAATATGTAGCAGCTCCTTCATATCGACTAGCACGACCCCAGTCATTGTTTGTCCCTACGGCAGTCCATTCCAAGACTATCATTCCGGTAGAAGAATTAACCCATGCTATCAAATCAGAAATTCTGAAAAAGAATTCCCATTCTCTTTTTAGATAATTATTATAGAATTACATTTATAATAGAAGCAAAAAAAAAAATTCAGATAATAGATATTTGATCACGAGAGATACAATCAACATTTTATTCCAATATTATCCAGTTAATGTATTCAATAGGAATTCAAAAACTATATTAATTATTTTTTTGGTCAAGTGCATTATGATAATTTAATTTTAATTTCATTTGTCATTCGCAGGCAGATACAGGATCCACTATGAAGGAATTGAGATTATGGACTAAATTGATGTAGGGGACTTTATAATTCACTCGAAATATGTGATGCTAATTGAATTATCTCTCAATTATGTACGCTGGAAAAGAATGAAGTGAATAAAATTTGTTGGAATTAAAATTATTAATGTTTCAATTTTATTTTACACGAATGTTCCGTAAATTAATGTTGGTGATTCATTATGCTAAATTAATAGAGGTAAGTATCATTTACCGAGCAGGTGGTGTTGGATTGTTCTTATGTGAATGATTGTTCCTGGAATCAATGGTGGATCCTGTCACCTGCCGTGTGAAGGGAGGAGCTAATCGGGTGTGCTGGAACTGCAATGACGAACCGCAGCACCCTGAAGGTTCCATAGACATCGCACCATTCTCCCATCTTCTTTTTGATGGGTTATCGTAATAGGAGTAGAAAGATGAGGATATCGACGATGCCAAACCGTAAGAAAACGATGATGAACTATAGGGAAATGACGATGACGATTCAGAAGCCTTTTTCATGTAGTTCTGGAATTGAAAAATAATATTTGTAGGCAAATATTATGTAATTATTTTTGCAGCGTATCATAAAAAAAATATTTTTTTAAATAATTTACATAAAACTAAAGAATGTTATAGGAATAAGAATACTTTATTGAAAAGAAAATATTCAAGTCTCTAGAGTCAGAGGGACAAATACCTTTTAGGCAAATATATAAGGATACAATTAAATACAGCCACAAAGACAAGAAAAAATAAATAACAAACATATTCAAATATGTATATTTATTTATTAATAAAAACATATTTGTTTATTAATATAAACATATCTATTTATTAATATAAACAATATTAATTCATTGTAAAGTAGTTTAACATACAAATAACTACAATATGAGTAAACCGGCAACTATAAGCAATTAATTTGTTATGAATATACAACATTTTCTAAAATCTGATAATTACCTTTTTATTAAAGAAACAAAACATTTGGTAAAATAAATGAAAACTTTTAAATGAATATATCTAACAATATTTTTATATAACTAGCAATAATCCTTAACATCTAATATTTTCTTTCTATAGTTTTTAAAATTGATAAATCGAAGGATTAAAACCTGTTCACTTACTTCTACGAGAGACCCTAAAATTGAGGGAATTCAAAGAATTTCCTATTTCATTTGACGAAAGCGCATGCGTAGGACATTTAGGGGAAGGGGAAAATCCAATGATGACTGTGAATAATTGTTGTGCAGGAAATATATATTCATATTCCTATTCAACTTGATTAATTCAATACTGGAATGTTTCCGTAACTTGCAATTGATTGGAGATATTTTTTTATTCTAAGGGAATTAAAAGCTTTCGATATAGAGAATAACAGAAATATAAATGTTTATCTGTTCGTAAAGTCAATAATAAATAGAAATAATAATCGTTGAAATCAAGATAATTATTTGTAAATAGCGTCAATCAAAATTAAATCTGAACAGATAGGATATTCAACAATTTATTAAATATATTTAATTAAAATATATATATATGTTATTAATATTTATTCATTATAATAAACATTATTTGGAAAGATTGACTTTATTGTTTTATGTTTATTGTTTAATTAATGTGAGATAAAAAGTAAATTAAATTTGGTAGATAGATGTTTGAAGCTGAAAACCAATACCGGTTTTTTATTTTCTATTCTCGAGTCCATTTACTCATTCCATACTCATTCATTCATAAAACCGGAATTTAAATCAAACTCAACAAAAAACATGAATGAGCCTCCATCTTAAGTGAATGAAATAAATATTATTCAATTTTAATACTTGAAAAGAAGAAACCAAAAATTTTGTAATTGGTTTAATTAAAAAAAATTGTCAAATAAAGTAAATAAACATTGTCAAAAATGAAATTAATATTTCAAAAAATTATTGTTTTTCAAAAATAAATAATTTTTAATTAAAAATAATGTAGATATAGTACAGGTATGGTATTATAAACGAGTAACCAAGTCCATATGAATAGAAATCTGGAGCCTGATAGAACATTTGTTTTCTGGTTTCAGAATTAACTCTATCTTGCTCTTAACTCATAACTATCTTGTCCTGTATTCAAGTCACATTCTTCTTCTATATACAAAGAGAACAAGACACAAATTGTATATTAAGTTAATTTAACTCAACACTTATTTCATCACGTACTCATTTAGGTATTACTTTATATAATTCGATTGTCCACTGAGGCAAGCAAGAAGTGAAATTCGTATCAATCAAGCCGACTTGAAAAATATTTGGTATAAATAATAATCCTAAACAATAGATCAAGTGCATAATCCAATTCCATCATCCAGCTGTCAGACGAGGAGATTATTTTGATAAATGATCGAACCGCGGTGGGGTTGTAAGATTGAGTCGTTCCTCTCTTTAATAACAATTTCGGATTTTATTTGATTTTAAATTAGTTTATCCTTTTAAAAAGTTTAGAAAATCATAGTTTTTTAAAAAGTTTATAGAAAATCATAGTTTTTAATATAGAAAAATGACGTATTTTTATTTCAATTTGGTGTATAAACTAAGCAATAAATAGATAATAGAATATATTATAATTATCAATTAATATAACATTTGGGTCATAACTAATACTAAAGAATAAGAATATTTGTACCGAATATAATTTACATAAATAATTTAAAGGAGAGATAGAAAATTGTTTAAATGTAGTCGTATTTTTTCTAGCTAAATATTACCAATCTATATCGAAATGTGAATCGAGTAATTGATTCCCATTGGTCATCACCAAAAATTCAAGACATTTTACTGATGGAAAACATTTTTTACTATGTTGCCGATACAGATATCTCGTTAATGACACATTTCGACCATATAATATTCGGCAAAATTTTAAAAATACAGAGTCACTGTGTTCTTTTCTAATCGTATTCAATGTTGATAAAAATATAAGTGCTCAGTGGGTTCGAACACACTCTATTTATATTTGTAACCATTTCTAATTCTATTAATGTCATTCCATTTTTTTCTACGAATTAAGAATAATTTGTATATATTTATATTTATATATGACACTATAATAAAATATACACCAATTTTATTTCTATTTTCGACATATATTCAACTATTTTAATTTAAAAAAGTAATATAAAATATTCATGGCGAAATAATATCTTTAAATGAATAAATTAATTCTATTTTGTATATAAAAATACCAGAATTTTTAATTCTCGGTGTTAATTTGCAATAAAATGACATTTTCTTTTAACGTAAAATTTTATTTAAAATTCAGTTTCGATTCATTGTTTGAAAGCAGTCAATTACAGGTAGTAAATTACTAGATTATATCATAAATAAAACTGTTTAATAAAGCTATATTGATTTAATATACGCCATGAATAAATCTATCAGATGATTTAAATTTACGAATGTAGATTTCGCGTTAAATTGAATGTGGCTTAAAATTGAAACGCAAAATTACCGGTTATTTAAGACTCAAATTAGCGGTAATTTTAGACTCGTTAGACACATATATGGCAATCCATTTCGTAATAATAAAGGGGAGTAAGGATATGATTAATTATTCTTAATATCGAAAGCTTCGGTAGGAAAACTATTAAATAAATTACTTTTAATATTAAATATATAATGTTTAACTTTATTATTTTTATTATATAATATTTAAGTTAATTGTTTTTATTATATTATGTTTTAGTTGATTGTATTTATATTAATTTATATATTATTTATATTAATTTATATA
>JAJNBT010157903.1:0-10537 GCA_028455955.1 Notopais sp. p TS-2021 | reverse complement strand
AAAAATTAATTAATTTATTTGGAATATGTAAAAATCCGAGGATCATCGGTATTTTTTCTGAATAAACAAATGATAAACAATAAACAATTTTGTTAATTGAATTCAACTAACTTTCGCGAAAGTAATTCAATAATTCTTCTAAAATTAATTAATTGTTACCTGGTTTGACGCGATCCCGCACGACACACTAATTGAATCAGTCACTTGTGATCATTTGTCGGAAGGAATTAAACTTTATTCATTTAAAGTTCTGCAATTTGATGATGAATAACATCTAAACTTTCTATATATATATATATAAATTACTTTAATTGTTTACTGACTAAATCTTCATATATTGAAACTTTATCCAATCTAAAGTTATACATATATAAAATATTAAATATAAATTTTAACTTTTAAATTTAGTGTAATAATTTGAATCAATTATTTTGAGAAATTATATAAATAATATATTTAGTTGGTTTATTTCAAGATTTGAACAAATGAAACCATCCTGAATTCAATGATAAGATGTTTACATTCTGGCAAAATAATAATCAATTGGAAAATACGCACTTGAAATATTAATCTAGAAATGATTCCTACACTTTGTTAAACAAATTATGAGAAATCTTGCCTCTAATAGTGAACCATTTTGTTTTCCTATCAATTGAAAAGTGTAAATGGGTGAAAAACTCATTGATAAAGGTTAATTTTGGTGATGGTTAGTTCATAACTATAAGGAAGATGAAATGACATTTACGTGATAGATCATCAAAGACTAAATTTGTAGCCTAAACATGGCTTCAGCCTTCACAATCTGTAGGAACAACATCTTTAACATCAGTGTCGTGTCTTTCGTCTCTCAGGATTCTGCTTAAGTTTCAATATCAAGCTGGAGTTTTCTAAAATCACATATTTTGTGGTGTATGGATAAAAGAATATGCGTTAGGTTAGGTTTGTATATGTTTGTTTGGGTTTGTTTAGATTATTTTGGGTTTGTTTATGTTGTTTACGTTTGTTTAGGTTAGGTTTCGTTATTTAGGTTCGTTTTAACTCTCTTTTCGTGCAGATGATCTTTTGACACATGCTTTTATGGGGTATAATCATAATTTGCATCCAAAGACTTTAGATCGCATATCTAAAGTTAGATAACACGACCATTGCATTGGTGATACGGATATAATCGACCACTCACGACATTATATTATAAAAGTGACAATTTGGTTCTGATTCGCAAGTTATTATAATGTATCAATCTCATTGGAGGAGAAATAATTTTGATCCAAAAGCCTGTAACAATATTATATAGTCTATCTCTCTCTATTATTGCGATGCTAAATACAATACTTAATAACATGTAAGCAAATCCTAACTTAGTATTTTGAAGGGGCCTTGAGCAAAAATATTTTGAGGGTCCTTTCTGTTAATGTAATCCACCTATTAAAAGTAACATTTTTGAAAGGCCAATGTCATGTATAGTAAATCCACCAATTAATACAATATGATAACATATTAAAACAAGAAAAATAATAAATATAAAATGATTTTTAAATAAGATTATTCAAAGTAAAACTTTTCAGGGGTGAACTTATCGTATTTTTCTAAAATTATTTTTATATTATTATTTATCACAATATATAATAGAAATCATTTACTAAGTTTATAGATTTGTCCTTTCAAAGATTTATTAAAGTAAAATATTTATATTTAATTTGAAAAGTGAGTCAGAGTAGAGTTGTTTCTATCGATCTCGGTTCCGACTCTACCAAAACAAAACTGTATAAGAGACCGGTTCTGCAGTCTTCTTCAATACGGTAAGGACCGTATGACGTATAAGGTTTTACAGTAATTCGTTATACGATTTAAAATATGACGTATAATAATTTATGTTATGTTTTAAGAATCAAATTATTATCATTACGAGAAACTTTAATTATTAAAATATAAAACATTTCATCTCGTGTCAAGTAATTGGATGTTTCTCTTCGTTTCTTAATATGCAATAATGTGCCTTTAAAACGGTCGACGGAATGATTACGCCAAAATTTGCATAATGAATAGAAAATACACAAGAAAGGTTTCACGCAAAATTATAGTTTCTCTTTGTTTCATTTTGAAATTGTAGCAAGTGTGATATAAAATATCAAGTTGCACATGCATATATTCTCTCATTTTCGTGCACGTGGTTCTTGCTTGATGAACTTTAACAGTATATATTCTCAATACATTTCTTGGTGAAATTGATGTCCAATTTTTTCTTTGTTAATTTTACTTGAATCTTTTAGAGTTCTCTAAAACATTGTTTAGTTTCAGTGTATATATATATATTCTATAAATAATCTTCAGATTGATTCCTAAATATAGATCATTAATATCTCATTTACTATCAAATAGAAACAAAAATACTTATTTAAAAACTTTCAGAAACAAACATAAAAAAATAATAATAATGATGAGCATTTAATGACTAAAACATATCTCTCTATATATTTATCTCTTATATATTTTTAAGAATTTTAATCAGAATTAACGTTGAAAAGTATCCAGAGATCATAAAAAATAGAACCTATATTAATATACGTTATCTACGATATATAAACAACAATGAACTTTCATTAATGGGTAAAGTCCTAGTCTGAAACTTTTCAAAGTTTCTAACAATACGAGCGGTACAGTAATCAATGGTTGAGAATAAAAATAAAAAATGGCCGAAAATTGTTTCATTTTTTACGACATGAATGTATAATCTATCTTGTTTTCTACAGTGTCTCTCTTTCTTTGCAGAATGTTTTGTCCGTCAATGTAAAATGCTTCCACTGCAGAAGAAGACCATTAGTCTACACCTTCAAGAACCTTCAGGAGAATTGAGTGATGGAGAGAATTTCCTATTTTTCACTTTTACTCGATCGTGTTGCTTTTTGGTACATGAGTTTCGACTCGTAAATATGAGTAGTTGTTACTGTACTTTCGTACGGATCCAGGCGAAGAAGTATAAATGATTTATGAGTATTAATAATTTGATCGTGACCGGATAATTCGCCGTAAAATAGTCAACAGTTGATATAGTACGAGGTTAGGTTTGGTTAGGTTAGGTTAGGTTAGGTAAGTTACTGCTTACCATTAATTGATTATTTTAAGTGGCATTATCATTGCGCGAATTTGTCATATCGGTACGGTGAAAAGTCAGCTGACTTCAAAATATCCTTTTTTTATTATGGAAAAATTATCAAGACAGAAAACAAACATTGAAAAATAATATTCAAGTCAAGTACGAGACTGCAATATACAAATTTTACTACAGCTACACTACAGTACTTTAGTTTCCTAAGGGAGACATGACAGATAGCATAGTATTCCATCGCTGTGACACGAGCAACTTCGTATTCAATTCAAAACAGACTTGAAAGAGATCAAAGATTAAATATATTTGACAGATGCTTTTTATATTCCGCTAGATGTCCACAAATTGAATTTCAAGATCAATTTGTCAAAAAATTCTCTCTCAGGGCTAATGCAAGAATATTTCTCTATTCCCAAAGGAGAGACAATTTTGCATCCACTTTACGTTTGTTTCATTTTTGTATTTTGTTGTTTAGGTAATAAATAAATTATTATTCACAATAGTTATATCAAATAAATGTACAACGCTACTTTTTAGTGTAGGATTATATGAACTATATCAAGAACGTACGTAGTCTTTATAACCTCTCAAGCTTAATCCGATTCATATTTCTAGATACCACGGAATTGAAGCTTTGTGGCTCTATTTCATTATTTCCTTATAGCGATGTAGATTTGGAAATATGATGTGGCTTTTCAAGAAGACGGTACATACATAAAATAAATCTTGAAAAATACCACCATATAGCATTCCCCCAAGAAGTTCTAGGATTTTTTAATCTTTTTTAAGATTTATATTTGTGACTGTTTTCAGTTTCTTTATTTAAATATTGTTATTCTATCGCTTTCATTGTGAAAAATGCTGCTCAAAGAAGCATATATAGGTTACGGGTCTTGAAGCTACATACTGTTTGATACCATTGGGCAAAGAAATTTGTTTTCTAATCTTTATATATTATTTCCAAGAAGCAAACATTATTATCTGAACTGATTCTATATAACAAAAATTAGATATATAAATATGTTAACTTATATAGATTCTATACAATGAATTTTAAATAAATTAATATTGTAATCCGAGTCTTTTGCAGAATATGTCTCGTAATCTTGCAATTAAATCAGTATAAAGTATCTATATTTATTTATTTATTTATACATAAGTCGATATATACAAAGTTGTTGCTGAACTTTTGGCACACTGGATGATTTTATGACCACTTGAGTAGATTACATTATTATATTTCTAATAATAATTTATATATGAAAATAATTGATTGTAAGAAACACATAGATATAATTGATAATTATATTTTATTAGAAAAATCGACACGCACTGTCAAAAAGGTTCGTCATTCTTAATATTTATATAAATAATTTATGTGTTTCTCTCGAAGATTCTCCAAATGCATCTAGTGATCTCATAGAATGGTAATAGAAAAGGTACTCGAATATATGATAAGACAATTTAGATAATAATTTATCAGAAATTGCAAATGGATTTTATTTTTTTTGTAGGTTTTCCAGACCATGTCTGCGGTAATTTTGGCTTATATGAAGTGGTTTATATTTACGAATACATTGTAATACATGCGCCGCTTGATGGAGGTAAACAATATAATTTGCTTTATAAAGGGAAGAATTTGGTTATAGAAAGTTTGAAAACCACAATAGAATACTTAAAATTTATTCAGAGCACTTCGAGACCGAGGCCCCAGAAATTTACACTTCAAGATCAAGCTACCAATGAAGGATGGTTAGGTTAGGGTAGGTTTGGTTTGTATGTGGGCCTTGATCTTCAATTGATCCATTTATTCTCATTTTATAATAGTCTATTTAAGCAATTATAGGAAATATTAAGACTGTGAACCCATTATAATTTACTATGGTAAGAAATGTTATTTATATTTCAAACGTAGAAACAAATAAATTAATATGTCAAAACTGTTTAATATTTCATGCTTTTGGTTCTACTATTCTTGTGTCGTAAGTTTAGTGGTACTTTCACATTTAAGAATCTGATGTCTCACGTAGACCTGTAACTATGCAATGGTCTTCATTTATAAATTAATGTTGATATTATATTTCTTTATGAAAGCGAACGACGAATTTATTTGTCTATTACTAAATTGTTTTAATGCATCAAAATTTAATTACTTAGTTTACTCATACATATGTACGTAATTATCAAATGCACATTTTAACGATCAGTCTTTTAGCTCGCAGTCAGCATTTCAAATTAAAGTTTAAAGACCACGCTCATAGAATAAAGATTAAGAAGAAGAGACTTTTCATGTTATTATACGTCGTTTTTTAAGGATTATTTTAGGCGAAAATTCATATAGTGCAAATTGATTGCACTGAAAAAATACTTCATTAAAATAACGAAGAATGTCAGCGCGCTTGACTTTACATCTTGAGGTCGTGAGTTCGACGCTGTCTGAGGCGCTTCTCATTGACTTTCAAAAAATCTAATTGGTTAGGGAGCAATAAAGTTATTTGAAACATTAGTAAACAATATACAACAATTACTTAATCTAATTTTAAGGATATTCTAAGATGCCACTAACTTTTTGTGTTTTATTTAGAGTTTATTTTATACCGTTTATTAAAAGTACCGACTTAAAAATATATATGCGAGGTCTTGTCTTGAATCAAAGATCTATGTTATACATGAATGAAGGATTGATTTTATTTATTTCATTGAAAATCAATAGATGATATGGCACTAGATTCAAAAATTAGTTCATCCCGCCTAGCAAGTATTATGAATGATACCATCGACTGTATACAATTTCTCTTCTCATATCAAATTCTGTTTAGAACTTTAAGGTGAATGAAGCCTGGTATATATTTATTAGCGCATAATTCAAATTTAACTCGAGTTTACTAATGACACAATTTCAGATTTTGACGTTGCATTCGTGATTATGAATAACAATTAATTCGTTTGCAAAATTATTTTCTGGATGTATTATTGTTTTTATATTTTAGTTATTATTTAGTGTATTATTTATATATTACGATATTCATAAATTCAACGTCACACTTTTAACTGAATTATTTATTCTTAATTACAGGTTAATATTCATAAAGAAAACACATTATCAACGATCTGTACTAGACCCCTTTGATATAGGATTGTTTAAGGTCCTGCGAATTCACTCAAAGATTAAGTATCCAATAGATACTTATTATTAAAATTCGAACATTGATATTAGAAACAATTATTTGTTTTGATCGATCTACAGTTGAATTAAATGTCTGACCAAAATTCGCAAAGTAAACTTCAAGTGATTCTGTATATTGGTACATTTAAACTTTTAGTTTCAAATTTGTTTGTTTATTTGAACATTCAGCATCAAAGCTACATTCCACCAGTTAGAGTATTTTTGGTCACTGATCCTACATCAAATGTAATTGTTTACATGTAAATTATGTAATATTAACATCAGTAGTAATCAATTCAGTTAAGTAGAAATAAATCCCATCTTTATATTTTCATTTATTTGTATCTGAAATATTTTTCCAGATTTCAATGAAAATGTATTGATAAGTTACTAAAATTGATACAATTAATCCGTTTAAATCGCATAAATGTAAAGTTATGAATCGAAAATAATGAAATTGAACAGTTGAATATATTTATATTATCAATCATTTGTTCAAGATCAACCAGGGAGTTACGAACCCAGTTGTTTAAGCTCTTAAAATGATTAGAATATTGCAAGGTTTTAATTAACATAGTAAAACTTGTCTCATAAAACTTTTCGTGATCTATATTTGTTTATAAAGTTTACATATAATATTGCATATAAAGTTGTATAAAAATTGTATAACGGTTTAAATAAAAAAACTGAAATTTCCGGTTTGACAAGAATTCAATATTAATGGTAAGTCTCAACAATTTGAAAAAAATGGGATAAAATTACTCTAAGACTAATTGATCGGGGCAAAAGGTGAATTTCGAACAAGTTTCAGAATTAAAAAAGGGAAAACAAAATAGAATAATTTATCTAGTTTTTTTCCGGAATTATTTGGTTCTATGCAACCATTTATCTTCAGGGTTAAAAATTAATTGTTATTCTTAGAGTAAATATAATTAATTTTTGCCCTGAAGATTCATGGTTTCATCTCAAATGTGTCGGGCAATTATATATGATACATGAACTTGACTTCTCTCTTCTCCATCCTGTTTACTATAATATTTATTATATAAATTATAAAATTACACACTACAGAACACTAAAAGAATATTGACCAATATGTATGTTTGTTTCTGGAAAATTTCAATTCCAAAATAAGAAACAGAACCCAAGCATGAAGAAATCATTTTTTAAAACTTGCTTTATTATGTGGCGCTGACTTTTGAGTCTGATTAATTCGGCGCATATATATTCAAGTTGACGTTTGAAAATAGATGGAATTTAGCCGAAATAGAACTTTTGTGAACTTCTCTTCAGTTTTATTTTATAGATTCTCTTTGGTGTTTTGAGTCAATGAGGGAATTCTTTATCTCGTCGTCGTTTTCGTAAACATAAAAATAGTCGGCATGAAAGAGACAGGAACTGTTTTATGGAAATAAAATAACAAACGGGACTTTAGAACTCCGATTAAACATTAAAGCATTATATGACCTGACCTTAGATTTTAGCAGAGCGGAGGTCATTAGACTTTTAGTTATTGCTCTCCCTTTTGCCAACCTTGCTGCACATCCATGCACTGAAAAAAATGTCAATTTTGAAAACTAATGCGGTAGTCTGCATAAGTTTAATTTAATGGAGTCTTTTTAAAACTATCTCTTTCAGCATAAATATGAATTACGTTAAAAAAGAATAACAGTGTAGTGGTTAAAGTCTTCAGTTACCTCGCGCATCGGTCCCATGTTCGAATTTCGCCGAGGCAGACTCAATTTAGTAATGTGTGAACGATCACAAAACCTTATTTTTTTACATGAAGCTAACTTACTTATTTTAACGAAGTAAAATCTAAAATTATTTAATTAAAAAAACATCCTATTTTCATTTGAATGAAGTTTTTTACCAAATATATACAGTATACATTGTATAGTTTATAAGTACACTAAACTATACAGTATGTACAAAAGAATCCAGTTGATTATACAGAATTAATAAATATATATAAAAACATCAATGCAATGTGTTTATGATAAATACTAGTGCAAAATTATACATTAAATAAATTAATTTATATATAAGTCATAGATGAACAAGATATTTATTTTCTATTTATATAAAAAAGTAAGTCAAAATACTAATTTCAAACACCGAAGAATGACTGTATCATCTATAATTTGATATATGAAATACAATCACTATATAAACTTAACTTATTTAAATATACAAGAAGAAACACCATATTTACGTTGGTTGTTCCGAAAATGTCTGATAAGAAATTCAAAGTATTTTGTTTGTCTAGAATAGGATTTCTTTTTGACCTTAAATAATGTTTTCTTAATATCTCAATGGGTCATTGAATATACTGTAATACCAATCATTGTGTGTCCTACAGTCAACATTATGTATTTTAATTTCAATCGAATAGTTTAGGTTACATTTAATTTTTAAACTTAACTTTATTCCTTATTTATAATATTTAATATTTTAATATTTGTTGGAAAGACAACAAAGTGTTTTTACAAAATAAATATTTTGAATTGATCGTAAATGTGATATTGGATGTCAAGTTTTCCCTAAGTTCCCAACTCACGTTTCTCTCCCCCTTGAAGTCATAAAAAAAAACTTATTGCTTTCGAAGTCATTCAATATTGAATAAAATAAGAACTCTTATTTTATATTCTAGAGCAGAAGTTCCTATTTTACCATTAGCGACATCACTAAGTCTTCAATAAATATTGTTAATATATAAACGATTAGGATATATTTATCACTTATATTAATGATGAAAATGAAATAAATCTATAAAAAGTCAGAAAACCTTTAAATTTTTTTACTCGACATGTAATTTTAAATTACTTTGAAATAATATAGGAAAGAACCTGAACTTATTTTTGTATTTTTTTTAAATATTAATTTACAATTTCCTGAGGAGTGCTAAAATTTAAATAATATTTCTTGATTTTGAATAAAATAAATATTTTAGATTTGATTTTCTATAAGTCTATATATACCACAATCATATAAATGTGACTAAATAAAACAATGTAAATTAGAATAAATGATCATTTAATTAAGGTACCGATATATTTTTGTATTACGAGATAAAAATCTACAATTCTGATTTTATTATGACGACGGTCATGGCTCTGGGACGTGTCTGTATAACAACCAGTTTGGGAATCACTGCTCTACAGTCTCGAGTCTACAGTAGAGTCTAGACTCTAGAGGAATTGGTCAATTAAACAATGATTGATGACCTTCATCTACGTATAGGGCTTGATTACGTTATTTTAGTTAGGAAAATAAAATATGCAATTTTAAATCAACGAATCTGCTGAACCACGAAAAAATTTCGCAAATAGAAAATAATTTAATGTTGTAGATGTAGAACATAAAAGTTTTGTTCCCTCGGGTCAAACAAACTTTATTTCACTTTATAAGAGGTTCTATATTTGGAGTATTTTACATATAATTATGTTCCATTGCATGAATTAATATAATTGAAATTAATTTTTCAACGGTACTATTTTAGTGAATAAATATAATCGGTAGAAATGAAAACTGAATCCTCACAAACTGATTTATTTAAATAGTTCAATTTCATATCTGAATTGTAGCAAATTTATGCAAAGAAATTGGAATATATGTACATAATACATAGAGACGTTATGTTATTTATGTATTAATTCAGACAGTTGCCTTAGCTGTGGTTTGATATTGACTTCATTTCAAATATAATATATACGAAGACACATGGCCTCTGAAGCACGAGAGGCTTTGGTCGGATTACTAACGGTAATTGAATTCTGTGTTGACATCTTCTGTAATAGAAATTATTGGCCTAGAGTTCTACTTTGAGCTTTCGAAGAATTACCAAATTTAAGAAATGATGCTGAGGTCTTTGGAAAGATTTCTTTCAAATGACATTCACTTTGTTAATTATCATTTAGCCATTTATCTTTTACTTGACTCATCATAAATAAGTAATTGAATTTCTAATTAATAACGATAGAAAATGTACAATCACAAATCGATAGGGATGTCTATCTCCATGTGATCAGAAATATTATTATTATTCTCTATAAATAAATTGTTTCGTAACGTATATATTTTAAAACAATTTAGTAGTCAGATTTTTAATATAGTTTATTTATTTTGCAATATAAATATTATTGTAAAAGTTCAAAATATAGTTTATTAAAATGTATAAAGTCTCCAAGATATTTGGTATGCACTTGCATACTTTCATTAATTTTTTAAATGAGTTGCTGTATTTGTTTATGCAAATATAAAAA
>JAJNBT010157831.1:0-14064 GCA_028455955.1 Notopais sp. p TS-2021 | reverse complement strand
TAAATAATAATTAAAAAATGCAGTAATAAACCAACTAAAGTACTCGAGAATGACAAGTTTTCCCTAAAGTTCATTTATCGTTGCGTAAATTTATTCTTCAAGGACATTTTATTGGTGCGCATTTTCAAAAAAGGACTACGCAATAACGCGCACAGCTGAAAGGGAACGTCAAATATCAGACATTTGCATGTTAAAACTTCCGAATTGACATTTGAGATTAGCTTTTCGAAGGAATATTTACGCGTTTGAATAAAAAAATGAGCATTCAAAAGTCTCTCTAGGGAAATTATATATACAACCAATGAGATACGCTGTACCATATAACTTAACCAATAATCGATAAGCTTTAAATGGTTAATTGAAATCACAATCACTAAACATGTGCTTATGAATTTCCCCTCTGTATAGGCATGTGCTATTTACTGCACGCTTGAACCTGTAAGTTGAGGGAACCTGAGGGTAGGGATTAAAAAACATCTGTTTATCACTTGTTCTTCCTGCTCAGTTACATTAAATTTAAAGATTATTTTTTAATACACAAGTTCATGTAACAAGTTCATTTCCATATGTAGTGGATGAACTTGTATTAACGTAATAAATATATTTAACATTAATTTCATGTACTATTAAAATATATATTTTATTACAAATACAAATTAATACAAGAATACGATACATTATTATATCATTTTAAAATTTAATCAATAAATGAAGAACGAAAAACATCTTTAAACTATAATTTATTCAACGTTTCGAGTTCAAAGACTCATCATCAGGATATTTAACACAGGATGAACCTGCTTATTCATGATCAGAATGAGTATAAGTTATAATGTTTTGTTATTATTGAGTATGTGAATTGTAAATCTTTATTATAAAACGTAAAATTATTATATAATATTATAGAATCATGCAATTATATGTACATTTTTATCAATATATCATTTTTCATTTTAATTTTTCTTTTACAAAAAAAAACTAATCATCTCCCTCATAATATATATAAGTTACTGTTATACTTGACGCAATATAAGGCTTAAGAAGTCATAATAAGGTATAGTTGTTTTATTTAGTCATTCATTTTGCTCAAAGTAAATCAATTTTATAAGACTAACCTAACAAATGTTTATAATCTAACATAATTAGAATATATATTTAGCAGAAAAGTATCTAATCAAGCTCAATTGAAGAATAAACACCCCGAATAAACTTAATTAAGTAGAATTAAGTAATAAGTATGGGTACAAAACTGTTTTAATTTTTTTACTTTTGTAAGAATAAAGATTTTTCCTTTTCCAAAATATTTATTAAATGAATGAAATAATTTGGATCACGTCTGATGGTGTGTTGAAATCTATTTTATGAATAAATTTAATTTTGTTTTTATTGATATTGAATTAAATTGCATTTCATATTTATATAAGTCTCTATTACAATAAAACAATTATAATTAATCTCTTATTTTTAAATTACTCGAAGTTAATTTTGGGAACTTTACAGAATTCGAATATTGGTCACTGATATACAGGCTCAGTGTGAACGCTGAGCGTGTTTATCAGAGGTCAGAGTTTGATTCCCTGTCAAAAATATCAAAAATGATTTTGAATTATATAAAAGACAATACATTTATTTCTATAACAACATTTTATTTATTGTGTTTCGATATATTAATTTCGCAATATATGCGTCAGCCAATGACATAAAAATTAATAATTATTTCGTCATTAGTTGTTCTTTCTCTTTAATTTTCCTTTGCTTTGTAACCTTGGTAAACTTAAGAAAGATTAAGTTAGGTTAGGTTTTGTTAAAATCATTAATATTTGAAATTGATATCAATATTTCAATTAATTCATTTTTTATTTATGAAATATATTCATTTAATTCTTCATTTTATATAAATCCGTATATATATATTCTCTCAATATATAAATGTTTCAAACGTTGTATATAATATATTTAACGACTTATTTATTTCGTATTTTCAACATTAACGGTTGAATATTTGGCAAATGGCGCATAAAATGTCATTGTATAAGAAGTTCAACAAAAGATATAACGAGACAATGTGGCGCATAGCGAAACAATACGGCACGTTCCCTATAGTACGGGGATTTAAATACATCTAATACGGCGCATTGTCTCAATTCATGAATTGAAAATGGAGCCAATTCATTTTCTATTGACTATAGACGAACGGAACCAATTGCAGATTAACAAAATACATTCGAACATTTACGTAAACACAATTTGTTCTTTTATTTAACTATAAATACAGAATTTTTGAAACATCTGGAAATGAGAATTTAAAGTGGATATATACTGGAAAGTTGCTCTCCGGACAATTATCATCGTTGTAATCATGTTAGGTTTAAAAAATTCAAAAGTTTCAAGTAATAAACTTAAAATAATTTAATCGTTTGTTAAAAATTAGATAAAATAATTATATACAAATAAGAACAATAAATTAAACATTAGGAAAATTCTTTGCTTCAACATACAAAGTTTTATTTAATACAATATTATATCTAAATTTTCAAAGAATTTGTGAATTTACTTTAAGGAATTTAAGTTAATCTTAATTTAATTTCAAAACTTAGTTTAAGTTAGACTAGACTAGACTAGACTAGGTTAGGATAGGATAGATTAGGTTAGGTTAGGTTAGGTTAGGTTAGGATAGGTGCTTTTTTTATACACATGCTCTTATGGGGTATAACAATCAATTAATATTGGAATGTTGGTGAAGAGATTTTATAAGATACATTTTTGACATAAATTATAGAACATTAAAGCTGCTTCTAGAATCTAAGATCGGAAAATCATTTAGCAATTTATTAAATTCAATTTTTGCATCTTTTATCTTATTTTCCGATGTCGATTTACCATTTACCACATTTTTAAAACCCAAAAAAGAGATCTCAGATTTCCGAAATTAACTTTAAGATTTGTGATATGTTTACGTACACAGATTTGTATGGTCTGTAAAGGGGTGTAGACTCCATTAGCCTTCAGGTAAAAAAGATTACATGCGTTGGCTTCAAGATATTTCTTGACAATGTTACTTATTGTTTTAAAACTCTTAAACAAGTCACGATATTGGCGGATTTCTGGTATAATGTCAGCAATTGTTGTTAAAAGGTGTTAAAGTATTTGCACCTCTTGGAGATTTCCTATTAAAGGTGTTAGATATAATAACGGGTATCTAGTAAAAGCTTATTATCATAAATATAGAAGAAGCCGCTGGTTTTGATTCTCTGCGGTGGTATTATTTTACCTTTTTTGGTAAGATTTTTTTAACATGCTGTGCAGGTGACGCGAGGAGCCAAATTTTGCTTATAACCTTTACGATACATAATAATAAATAGGGAAAAATTCAAAGAACAAATATTATTCAATATGAAATAATTATTTGGGCACGAAGAATAATTTCAAATTGATAGTTAAGAAATATGACTGTGTAACCTATTTAATCATATGAAATTGGTCACGAAAGTTAAAATTGCAGATGATCAGCTATGTATATCTTTATTGATTGTAGGAATATTGACATCTGTTCAGAAATAATGACTTAGGCAATTTTGTTCTCAATTTTTCTATTTCTATATAAATCTTAAATTGTATTAATTTAATAATTATATTTTTCTCATTCAATACCGTATATATATATTTAATTATCGTTCAATTTTAATATAAAAATCAATTAACGTACATGAGTGAAATATGCGAATACCATACCGGTACCGTACATTCCTAAATATATCATTGTTAGGTACGGTTCTAGGATTTTTTGTTCTGGACAATCCGTCTCGAACTAACCTAACCTGGAATGACTGTGGACGAATAGTCCAATCACCGTTAGGTACTGGTAGTCTAGTACCGTATGTACTACAAGATATGTTATACATATAAGATAATGGTAGAAGAATATTACAGGAGAATGCAAACATGTAACAGCTATTCATCTCTCTCTGGTTTTATAACATGTAACAGGCGCTAAGAACCATATAACACAATTAAACGTGTTATAATCGTAATTGCCGCTTAAACTGGATCATAACCAATAAAAGGCCTAACACCTTCTATGTACGATTGGAACACACTTAATCTAGCCCTATTGCCTAACTAGATCAGTTAATTAATCTAATTCCAAAGAAACGAGTTTTATGACAACTTGCCTGTCAAGTAGGTAGAAATATGTAAATTATTAATGTAAATTACTGTGTCTACAGTTTGTAAAACATTATAAAGAGATGAAAGTGAGGCAGATTATCCGACAAGATCTTATGCAAATGAAGAGATGCTTGCAACCATTTTGGACCATACAAAAAGAATGACTTTTATTTCAATAATCTATTTATTTACATGTTGGATTATATTAAAAGTCTTTTAAGGCACGTGGCAAATTAACATAAATTAACTTTATAATGTAAATTTAATCGACGTTATAAAACTAGAACGATTTGTATTATGTTCTTTATTGCAACTTTAATTTAAAATATTTAACAATATTTATGTATCTTTAAAATTATAATTAAAGAAATTATTAATATGTTTTGCAAAATATATATATGATATATACAGTCATAGATGGTCGTAAAGTGCTCATGAGATAAGCTATTTTAGTTACGAAGAACCATCCAATTTGCGCACGTTCCACGGGTTAAATTCTTCCTTCTGTACTACAAAGAAACCAGATTATCTTAATGGATCTCATATACACCTCTCGTACGGTTCCAGAAGAGGTCCTAGGGGCCCATCAACTTCTTGGTGCGATAAGTTATACTCGTATAAAAGCGATATCGGCCGTCGCAGTTGATATCACGGCGGGACGTACAAAGACCAGCTTCCTACATTGTCGGCGTGTTAATTTCTGAAATCGAATTTCAATCGTAAATTCTTAGATATTTTATACGGTTGTCTTCAGGTAAAAAATAAAAATGGCTCCGTATTAAATCGACGATGCGAAAAACTTTGAAATTTATCCCTATATCTGTAATCGGTTTCGCTTCCTTACGGATTTTCGGATGGAGGAATTGACATCTTTTAACTTCCAAAATTCCGAAAATGCTTTTAGCACAAAAACAATCGATACTTATGACTAAAACTCACAAATACGTCGAAGTGAACAATAGGAATTCTTAGACTTACTAATTGTTCGACATCCTTTGTAAATCTGTGTGACTACTCCCGAAGAAGCTACGTCAAGATTACTCAGGAAATCGGAAGTTTTAATTCACAGGTTAAGAAACTCCTCCTATAGACTTTAGATGTGTACTTTGAATCAATAGGAGAAAATTGACCCTTTTGTTTCTGACCTCGTTTGACCAGCATCACATGACCAATGGGTCACATTTTGAATGAGGCAAATTTTCATTGTTCTCACAATAATAATTAATTGCTTTCAGTAATTTTGCCTCATTAACAGCTCTATTGATGTTCTTATTGTATGAATTTTCTTATTGTATATGAATGAAATTTATATGTTTATAAGAACTGTTTATTTTTATGGTTCTTAATTATGAAATACGATAAAGAGTTTTTTAATAGATCAATGCCGTCATAATCGATTCATTTAGGAAATCTCTTAAATAACTTACTACACATGAAACGATTTTTAACATGAGCTTTAAGTAGAGGTGTAAAGATAACTCTTCCAGCGTTTACTTAAGGGTCAACTCATATTTAAGTGTTCCCAACTCTTATTTAAGTGTACCACCCATGAGATGAGAGTATAAAAGTCAAACAAAAACATGACACTTAACTATAACTACAGAAAGTGTCAATAAATACTGACGAACACTTCCTCCTTCAATAATAACTGCATAACATGTCATGCACACTGACCGTTCTCATGTGTATTTTTCTCACCAGTTTAACACAAGATGTTTAAATATTTAATTAGAGATTTTATTATTTTGTTATTGATTAATTATCTTCATTATTAATAATAGAAAAAGGGAATTGATTTAGAATAAATAAATTATAGAAAAATACAAATTGAATCAACTAAAATTTGTATTTACTCAATATTTGTATTTTAAGTTCCAGGTCTCTATGAATTTTTTACCGTACTATATAGGACAATCTGCCACATGACTGATTATAATTATCCATTCCCGGATAATCAGTCTCGTATTATAAATGACGTAACGTTAATATATAATTGGTGACGGATTTTCCCGGTACAAATAGTCCGTTTACGTTTTTTTTACCCCCAATTATTTAAAATTTGTAACACATTGCCTATATAACAATATCTAAATAAATTAGAATGATTCCTTTCAGTAACAAATTACCGCTAAAAATGATATCTCTTCCGTCTCTAACTAATTGGCGAAGAGACAGCATTGGTCTCTAAGAAATCTGAAACTTATATAACTTGCGATTCTGGTCCAATCCATTTGTCACGGTCATCATAACGGATTGATTTAAAGGGACCATGAATCCGGTCATTATTGGATATTTAAACTTTGTACCACGAGGTGTAAATAGTAAATTCATTCATCACAAGAATTATAATGAGACATTGAACATTGAGAACAAATTTTTTTGTAAAATTATATTGAATAGGAATATTAATATATTCAAACATGCTACCATAAACTAATGGTCCTTGAAATCTGTTCAATTTCGTCTATTTGACGCATTGAAAACGGGGATTTGGTCAGTTGAAACAAATTAAATATTATTATTTTCATAATTATAAAAAGAAATTAAAAATAAAGTATAAAATTTCGAAATTAAAACGAGTCCGTATATATATTTAAATAAAAAATTGTGAAATAAATTCAAATCTTCAAATAAGAATTCGCTATATATACCTATAGAGTGAATAAAAAGCAGATATATATACGAAAAATTAGGTCCATTAAATATATTATTCCCAAGCATTTTATGACATTGGTTACCGTTGTAAAAGTAGTAAAAAGTACTTGACATAAACCCCAAGCTGAATGCAATGTACCCAACCACAACCATACAAGAATGTGTCTAAAGAACACATATAAATGATTTTAATTGTGAAACCAGTCGTAAAATTGACCTTTTGATAGAGACTGGAAGCTCCTTCTTCCTTTCTTTGCAATCGAGTCTATTGCACTTTATTGCAGACACTTCTTGAGAAAATCCAGCTGAGAAAGTTGCAATTTTAATTCAGGAATCACTTCAACTTCCTTATTGCAAAACCACAGTCCGGTCTCCTAAATTGGGGGAAACTGTTTTTTCTCTTTATAGCCATACTCTAGTCGTATATTTGTACGAAATATTTGTGTATTGTATATAATAGTACATACTATATACAGTATCCGGTTCTATTTAAATGGGCGTGTGGATGGGATAGGGCGTTACATACTTATTTCCACTCATGGCCGCATGGAATTTTTTTATTACGAGATTTCAGTCTCATTATATAGCATTTAAGACAAAAGTTTCAATCTTAATTTTTCATAAATACAACGAAGTAGAAACCTAACCTAACCTAACCTATATTAACACAGTCACTTTTGATAATTCGTCCATGATAATCTCCCTGCACCATAGATAACTAATGCAATTTGTAACAAATAAATAAATGAAAAAACGTTATTTGTAATGTAATGATACGGTGAATAAGTGCCAAGATATTTAAGGTTAGGAAACGTTAAATCATTGTGTAATTAATGATACAAATTTGATTGAAAAAATAAATAATATATTACTATCCGAGAAACAATAGGCGTATTTTCGTGAGCACATAAAGTCGATCTGGATCAGAATAAGAATCGCTTTATTGAAGAAATCGATTACTATTGGCTGTCGTTAGAAGTTGAAGTCATTCCATTGGTGGAGAATATTTTTGACTGGTCTATTCCGATCCAGATAGGTTTTATTCTACACACGAAAATACACTTAATGTAACTTAACATAGAAGGCGAGAATAATCTACGATCTAAGGATATGTATATCACAATTTAAACTAAATTGTTCTCAAGCCATGTACCATGGTGGGATAAAGAACCATTTGGGTAGGTCCCTTATTCTTCATATGGTCATGATCGATATTACTTGTGAAATGGACTTCGGTCGTTTTTCGTAAAATATCAATTCTAAGGAATATATCAATCACATATCAATTTCAATGTAGAGAAAATTTATTGACTATATAAATAAAATTCTTTCATGATTTCTTTTGGTTTATATTACAACCATTCACCTGTTTCATCATGCAGACTGCAGAGTTACTACAAACTCAAAATTTAAATAAAGAACTAGATTTAAAAAAAAAAAGCTAGAAAATTGATAACTGCATTGAAAAGCATGCTAAATTAATAAAAATAAGGATCTAGATCTTCAAAAAAAACTAGAATATTGATTTATCATTGTAAATTGCAAAAAACAAGGAGCTACTTTTTCCAAAAAATGCTAGATCTAGTCCCAAAAGCATGTAACCTAACATTTTGTATTTTTGTAACAGAATAAAATATTAACAACAAGTACGAGAAGGTAAAAATATACAAGGAACTTTCAACCTTGTGATTCTTGTACTAAAAATAACTATAAAATAACTTTTTAAACTTTTTTCTTAAAATATATTTCTAAAGTTCCGAAAATAAAGTTTTCACGTAAGGTTTACAATTCAATTAGACCCGATTGGTCAATCTTGAATGAATAGAGTTGCAAAGCCCCAATGATTCGGTTTAATGACTTCCGAGTGATTGGATGTGACCCAATGGAGGTCTTTCTCTGAGGGTCATAAAAATCATTCGTTCGGTTTCAAATGAATTGATGGACAATGGTGATCCAAGGTCTCGTAACCAATCTGAGACTTTAATTGCCAATAAACTTTGATTTACGATCCTTCGTCAGCTACTGCATAATTCACTTCCTTTTCGGACAGAGCCTCGGACTCTTCCTTCTCTTCTGGTATTCAGATATTATATACATAATATATTTGAGGGTTGCTTCATGGGACACCCGCATCGGTTCCTTTGCAAAACGAAACTCCATATCGAAAGAATGGAGACATCGATCTCCATTTGAAGACTCAAAATAAAGGATCTCAGGATTCACTTGTCCTAAGGCGCGGGTCAATTGGGGATCAGTTTTCAAGGATCTTTCAAAGGGTTCTTTAAACCTTTTGTTGCGCAAGGGTCCTTCGCGACCCATGAGAAACTTACAGCCTAATACTTCTCATTAATTCATATAACTCTTGAAAATATAAATGACTCTCTCTCAACATTTATTATAATGCAACTGAAATTTTATGCACATATATATATATATATATTTGTTACACATATCCAAATAGAAATTATTGTGTATTGCACAATTCAACAATACGAAACAATACATAATGTAAACAAATGTACAATACATTTGTAAAAGTTTATTTACAAACAAGAAATGATTTCATTTCGTAACGATGGTTGCAATAAAAGACATATTTGTGCATTAGATACATAAAATAAATTGGTTTAAGAATATAATAGGAAGTATGTACTACAACTGATTGCAAACATGCAACAGTAATTTAAATTAGTAAGTTGTGTTTATGAATTATTATTTTGCACAAATTATGTTTTTTATATATAATTTATACGTGTCCTTATAGTGTTTTATACCCGTATTGGATCATTTAAAATCAGAATTTGCTTTATCATTAACCTACTTTGAGACATTAATATTAGACGTATTTTCGTGTGTACTATAAACCCGATCTGGATCTGAATAAAAATCGGTTTATTGATGAAATCGACTCTGATTGGTGTTCATCAGCGGATGAAGGTTTTCTATTGGTGGACAATAATTTTGACTTGGATATTCCAATCCAGGTCGCTTTTATAGTGAACACGAAAATAGGCCTATTGCTAAATCTGAAATTACTTGACTGTAAAATTGATTTAATTTTATTAAGAAACTAAAGCTTTATATTTCATCTTCTATGCCTGGGACTGGTTAAAAAATGCTGGGAATTCGGTCCTTTTTGAGTAATTTGGGTTCAAGTTTTCAGGGCGTTACCTTTCCTTAATAGATAATAGCGGAGCATTTAACCCGAAGAAGGTTGAATCACAACCTCTGCCCCTGTGAATCTCGTACAGTAATGTGAAGAAGATATCAAATCATAATCCGTGACTGTCGATTAGAGATTTTCTAAAGACAACGCCCTGAAAGGCGTACGCGTTAGGGTGTAATCTGCTACAGATCTAGGATATGGCACTGACATTAATAGCAAAGAAAAGCTCATTTTTAGGATAATTTGAAATCTTCAACTGAATAAAATCTGGGTCAGATACAGAAATTAAGATTATTTAAATTTACATTCGAGAATTGAAAATAATAATTAAGAACGTTTAATTCAAGAAAAAGAGCAAATAAAGAGGATTAAAAAAAAAGATTTGAATAAAAGAGCAAATAAAGAGGATTGAAATTAAAGATTTGAATGAAAGAGCAAACAGATGAAATTTAAATTAAAGAGCGAATAAAGAAGATTTAAATTAAAGAAGCTTTGAATAAAAGAGCAAAGAAAGAAGATTTGAATTATAGAGCGAATATAATAGAAGAAACGATCGGATTTTTTTTTTTGAATTGAATATCAATTATAAGTTGAAAAGAACTTTTTTTTAAAGATCTTATATCAAAAGGCATCGAAAGGACTCGATAAAGAGGTCTTAAACCTCCAAGAAACCGAATCTTAAAGAGTATTCAAACTGAAATTACAGACGTCTTTTCTGAAGAACTGCTTTTTAAGGTACCGGTTTGTGTTGTTATAAGATACTTCATTATGTGTAGAGAGATAAACCCCGACTATTTCATAGTGAATTATATGCATGATGCATTTCATCTGAAATGATTCAAGAAATTAATTCGAATTTATTATAATTTTTATAACTAGGAAATTAAATAATCGTCTATGAAAATAATGGAAATAAAAATAAAATTTGTTTTTAAATTTGGAAAATATAGATTAGAAAAATAAATTGAAAACGGTTAATTTTTTGTCTTGAATGTTGACAAAATTCCCCGTAAACAAATGAAATATCAGTATCGGTACCTTTTTGGAGCAGTGCTCAGTGGTTAGACGCACTTGTTTGCATGCTCCAATGAAGACGTGGGTTCATTGCTCATTTTTCAGAATTTGTCCGTGGGAACGAATGTGTTTTATTAGCCAGTAGCTTTCTTAAATATTATTTACGACCTTTCAAGAAAATGAATATTTCGACTAATTGTTTCTTTATTTCTACCGGGCCGTACTGGGCCAACATGGGGCCAATTTATGCATATTACACATAGAAAACGGTATAGTCTTTGTTATATAATGGCGTGGATTATATTTATAAATATAAATATATTTATCTAAATGAATATGATTTTATTTTTAAATAAATATGATTTTATATCTATTATAAAGAATGGAAATAAATAAATGCATTAAGAGCAGAATAAGAAATCTATACAAATATTTTATATGCTTTTCTTAATGTATTTTCTTTGCATTCTTTGTAAGAAAATATATTATATTTATGAGTTTTAACTTTATACTAAGATACATTTCCAATATATAATCTTTTGTGAATAGCTTACATATGAAGAGATTGCTATTGATGCTTGCATTCGGATGATGTACTCCTGTAATATGAATATGACGTTATATTAAATAGGTAGCATATACTTCATGAATACAACTTTACGACTGTTGTACATACGGTAGCTTGCATGGTATATATATATATATATATTTGTAATTATTGATTCTATACAAAATCAATAAATATAATAATATATTTAATAACATTGACAATTGAAACTATATTTAATTCCTCTTAAAGCCTCAGTTTCTATATACAATCTAAGTATAAAAAATAAACTTACAAGTTAATTGTGTTATATAAATATTACAAATAAACATACATGCCTTTCCATGATACCTGTAATAGTATATGTAAAACAGGCCTCATATTGTGTCTGAATCATGTATATTTATTTGTACATGCATATTTAACTATATATATATATATATATCCATAAGAAACGAAGGTATATATAACAAATGGTATTTAGCTTTTTCTAAATAATTAACTCAATATTGGAGTCATTCATATTGAAATATTTGTATATGTGTTCGTTGTACATTAATGACATTCCGTAGGTGCTTATCGATTGTTTCTAATTTAATGGATCGAATGAAACTCGGTGTTATAATATAGTTTCATGAATATAAAAGTAGGTAATGATTTTAATTTCACGATAAAATTGACAAAACTTATATTTATCGCTAATGAAATTCGTGTTCTATATTGATTATCTACATGAAAATGCAATTAGAATTCTACACGTGTACATATTTAAGCTATTCAGATCGCCTTTTATTAATATCAATTTATCGATCAGGTACAGAAAAGCAACCACATAGTTCATGCTTACGTTACGTTTGATCTTTGTTCTAACTTACTAAAGATAACAAACCTAACCTAATCTTACTAAAAGATATACGCACCCTAAATATACTAGGCACTAGGGGGATCGCCGATCTACCCCATATATCAACTTACCCACCTGTATATCAACTTACTTCACTGAAAAATCGACTCTCCTGTCAACGCCCTTAAATGCTTGGCATTCCTGTGCGAATTATGATTTAGGTTTTTCTTGCAAGAATAGCTTTCTCACGTGTTCAATGCGGATTACGGCCTAAGCCTACATGTGTAGAGATCAGGGACAGATTTTGACAACAAAGACAGCTCCAAGAACCTGCTCAGACAACCGTAATCCAATGTTATTTTTATCAATACTCAAGGTGTCGATCTAATCATACAATATTTGGGCAAGAATGGCAAAATAATATTTAGGATACCTGTGAATTTACTGATATTTATATCGATTTGCCAACCAAATTCGAGGTATTTCTGATACGAAACAAATAGAAATAAAAATATTAAAATTGTTCTTTTTCCGACATTAAAATTATAATTTTCTATTTATTTGTCTGTGACAATAATGATTCAAGGTGAAAAATTATTTCTGGGAAATAATTGTCGGTAGTTTTAAAAATAATTCCACACGAACCTTATTAATTTACACGATACAAATTGTCAAACCTAGCAGCCCTTGGATCGAATGAAACTCGGTGTTATAATATAGTTTCATGAATATCAAAGTAGGTAATGATTAATTTCACGATAAAATCTACCAAACTTATATTTATCACTAATGAAATTCGTGTTATATATTGATTATCTACAATCTACATGATATTTCCTTTGTCAGAAATATAATATGTTTATAAATTAGTAAAAATATTAATTCCTAATTAAAATATTTCCTTATTAATATTATTGTCACCAAGTCATTTAAATATGTTACGTAATAAATTTTGGATCATTTCAGGAACAAGGCTCCCACTTATTTCCATTTGGGATGAAAATGGTTTGGCTTGGTTAGGTTAGGGCCTAGCCTAATCAAACCTAACCTAACCCAACCAAACCTATCAAACCTTATCATTTTCACCCCAAGTATAAATAGGTGGGGCCTTAGTCTTCATGTGATCCAAAATTTGTACGCGTCTGTTACCACTAATTAAACTAAAGTAGGCCCCTACTTTACGAAAGAACAGAAGAACAATGTCATGAACATAAATTATATATCCATATATTGATCGTTAACAGTGGCCTTTAGCACCAATGGTGTTAATTAATATTCCTTATTCTACATTTACTGCTGTGAGTTATTACCACACTTCATTAGCGCCGATACTGTTTACGACAATTGCGTTTGGCAAATCTTGATCTTATTACTGCTAGATTTACGCTCACTAAGCGTTAATGAGACCTAAGTTCTCCTATGTCGTCTACTCATTGAGCCAATTAACATTCACTCAAGCAGTTATTCGTCAATAACGACATTTTTATTGACAGAATTCGATTTCGTCAATTATAACCATTGAATAACGTAATATAACTATTGAATAACGTAATATAACCATTGAATAACGTAATATAACTATTGAATAACGTAATATAACTATTGAATAACGTAATATAACCATTGAATAACGTAATATAACCATTGAATAACGTAATATAACCATTGAAT
>JAJNBT010157388.1:0-14582 GCA_028455955.1 Notopais sp. p TS-2021 | reverse complement strand
TATATTTAATCGTATAGGCAACTCTTTTTCGCAAGGAATGAAATTATATACTGTACTGCATCAATCTTTTTAAATTTATAACTTCGCCGTTTTAGTTATTTATTAATTTTGTATAGGTTAAATAAATCAAAGTTCTATCAAAACATTTTTTATACCGTATAGCTTATTTACTCCCAAATTTAAAATGAATCGATTGTAATGGAAGATAATTACTGTTCACAATATTGTCCAAAAATTATTTTCCAAATTCAACATTTTAGAAGAATAACAAATTTTCTATCATTTTTTCAGCTCATCAATTTAAAAAAACATGTTTTTGCTCTCATTGTTTGATTTCAAAGTGATTCAACGTCATATTTATGAAGCCCAAATTTTGATAGCTATTTGCAGTCTAGATTTTATTTGATTTTACGTTTTCTATAATTTATAAAATATTGTTCCAAAGATTAAAACGAAACAAACAATTGTTGTTCATAAAGTCCGTGTACAAATATTATGATTGATCATATTTTGCTAACAAAATCCAACTGCAGTTTGTCTTTGCCAATATTGGTTCTTTTCTAAAACATCAAGTTGGTTCAAAATTGCAATGTGCTATGATGAGTTGATGAGGATCCATTTGTTTTGAAGTTGTCTTCATTTGGATGGTAAAATGAGCAGTCTTCTATTTATTTTACCGAGCTTTTTGTCATAATCAAAGTATTAAGAAAATAATATAGAAAATTCTACATTTTAAAAGTATAAATAAGAATGACACAATAAACCATCGATATTTATCATCCAGTGAAAGAAATACTTTATTGAAATTAGAAAGGCTTCATTGAACTGAAGAAACAAATCTTCAATGGATACGAAAGGAGGTTGTTTTTTTAGTTCAATAAAGTTCTTCGCTATTTTAATAAAATTCATATTTAATTCAATGAAGATCTGCGTTAATTTGATAAATATCTTATTTGAAAATCAATAGATAGAACCGCTTTGTTCACAACACAAAAGAAAATACAGTGTATTTATCAATACTTTCTTCAATGTATTAAGTATATCCTTCAATACCATCGTTCAATCTTTTTGTATTCCACTTTGTCATTCGTTATATCCACTTTGGCGTGAATATAATTTTTCATTTCAAAAACATGTTATAGAAAATAGGTTTTACATAAGAAATACTCGAATGAAGGATAAGGTTGTTCATTTTATTATATATGTTTCTGACATCACTGATAAACCACGTCGACTATAAATCATTGTTTCTATAAAGCTTCTTTATCGCATTTCAATTTTTAGTGTCACAGTAATAATTTATAAGCAACATTCAACTTCCCTCAATGGATACAGAACATATTTTTCTACATAAATTTGTCAATATTTAATTTATATCTGGAGTCTAGACAGATTGTTAATAAAAGTTATATTTTATCTCATACGTATTTATTATAAGTAGAAATTATATAGTATACAAGACTTCAAAGATAGAGACTTTGTGGAGCTTTAAAAATTATTAACTGCAGTTACAGCTTTCTTGAATTAACTTCAAAATAGCCGAAATCAATATTTATTCATGAAAATCTAATTATAATAGTCATCTAATTTACATATTATTTTAAACTCATTCTTAAATGATGGACTAAAGGCAACTATTTATGGAATATATATATGAACGTTTTAATGCGCTATAGTACTTTAGAATGTATTTTTATATAAAACCAAAAAATTTGGTACCCTGAACTAATTAAAACATTTATATAATTTCACAATTTCAGGTAATTTGTTAATTTGAATGATAAAATTCAGTGTCGTTTAACTATAATTAAATATCGTGTATATAGATTTATTTACTCTAATATCTAAGTTCCTTGCATTCATTTTCCATAATATATATTCCAAAATTTGGCGATTCTAATCGTTATGTTTTTACTTTAAGATTAAAATGATTTTAATATTGGATGTAAAAAAGCATTTGAATTGTATCTACAAAAAAATATCTTTCAAAATCTGTAAACTTTTTAATGTTTTCAATGAAACAAAGTGGTTAACTTTATATAGCAAGATATCGCTATCTAAAAAATGCAGTCCCATTAGAATTGTTTTTGTTTCTCATATATTGAGATAGCAACATGAACATTGTTTCTTAACTTGAGTGATAAAGTTGGCGCAATTGCTAGGCTATTAGCCTCTAAAAACAATATTAAAACTACGTAGATAAATATATCGATATTTTGCAAATGTTTATCTCTCAAACATTAATTTAATTAGATAGTTTTGAAATTAATTTTTAAAGCTTTTTGAAAATGAGATTGTGACAAGCAAATGATTGAATTAGATGGCGATGATATTCTAATTTACTTGATTGAATAATTATTATATTATGAAGCAAATTATTCCTCAAGCATTTTTTATTAATAAGTACCGTAAAACTTCGGACGTGGGGTGTATTCGGACGACCAAGTTTATAGCTACTTGATGCCTATTTAATTACACCCCACGTCCGACGGCACCACATTTTACGTTACATCTTCATATTTAGAACAGAAAAGTTACAGAATAGGATTCTTAAAAATAACAAGATGTGTTCTATAAATATTGAAATAATTAATGGAGAACTCAAATAGAAATTTTCCAAAAATATAAAACTAAGAGGAAAATGTTATAAATTAAAATTATGCTTTCGTAATTACTATTTAGTAATTAGTTGATTGGTTTAGAGTCATTATGTTTTAACATTTTTTATATAATCTCAAACTGAGAATGGTCGATATTTACATCCGTGAAATAAAAAAGAGCAGAAAGTCAAACGGCCTCTTTTACGTATATACAGTGAAGAGCAACGTTGTTTACTCTTCAAATATTATGCTGGAGCCAAGTGTTGAGACCTCTTTTTTTATCTTGACATTACCCAAAGAGTGTTTTATCTCTTTGTGTATTTAATTGGTCTTCAAATAGGCTTTCATCACCTCTCTTTGTTTGGGAAGATCAAAAGAAATGTTCGAGAGGCTCTCAAGTCTGGAGTATTTCTTAATTCTTAGCGTGACATCATGATGCAGGTATTTTTTTTTTCTTTCAAATGTGTAGTAAAATCAACAGAGACGAAATACAAAAGGATTCTAACGAGTCACTTAATTAAATTATATTCCATCCTTCTATAATTATATACGATACGAATAATAAACAATTTTAATACAAGTTTAATGAATACCTGATGAGGCTCAGTTATATTATAATCAATATTATAACGAATATATCCAACATATTATACTGTATAATGGTTGACCTTAGAAAGTGAATCTACATATTTTTTGCTGCCATCATTTTTAGCAAACTATTTTATTGGTTATAAATTGGGAAGGTAAAAATATGCAGAAAATAAGTATTTATATAAGCAAGTCTCATAATATTTTGAGTAACGAGTTAATAAATTGGAAAATCAATTAGCAAGTATCCTTTTGCTGGTTCTTCTCGAGACACACTCACCTCTGTAATAAATACAGACTACAATAGGTGCAGTGACAGGTTTTCCATTACCTGTGCGTCAAATTTCATTATTTTCATTAAGCTTTTCTTCGTCGTGATTAGAATTTTGAGTGAAAAATGTAATTTCCAATTGAAATAAATCACTAAAATCATAATTAACTATAAGACCTCGCATAGCAAATTAATGAATTGTCATTTTACATACAGATTTGTGAGATTTTCTTACTTAGGGTATTAAAGCTTTCACAAATCCAATTCATGCTCTTTATAAATTATTGTCTATTTTTTAACAGTGATAATTATATATGCAACGTTTTCATTTCTTAATTATTTGTAATCCATTTAAATTAAAATATGTATAAATCTAATCAATTTTTATTTTATTTAAATTATTTAGTTATTTTGTCATGTATACGGTATATATAGCAAAGTATCGTAGTTTAATATATTTATTTCTGAGACAAAGCTTTCTTTTTCATGTGAATTTTTATATATAACTTTCTTTCTATTAATATCTTTGTAGATAGGTACGTCGATTCCTTATAATATTATAGGATATTTTTTAATAGAATTTTCAAAAAATTGTTGCAAAACAATTTCCTTAAAAAATATATTAAAAAAAGACATGTTTTCAATAATTCAAACAAATTTTAACAATAAATATAAATAATAAATCAATGAAACATCTATTGAAAACTTCTAAAATATAATGAAAAATATTTCTTGAAAACTGTCTATTTTTTATCTTTTCTATTTCATTTTGTATGCTCTATTAATATCATACGCCTTCACAATATCTTACTAGACTGATGTGCAGGTGACCCTTCTAAGGGAGAGGAGTGCATATTTAATTTTGTAGAGGTCATAACTAATTGACCAATCTGTGAAAATTTTATAAAAATACGCAATATCCGTCCGAAAACTTCCTAAGTGACCCATTTTAAATAGGAAGGGGCGTGAAGGGTGCAGATCATCCTTTTATAATATAAATTTAAATAGGAGGTCATGACCCATTGACGAATATCTGAAAATTTATTATAATTGCTCATAACTTTACACAAATTAAATTCTATAAATGACCCTTTGTAAAAGAGAGGGGTGTATGGGAGTACATATTTTACTTGTATATAACAATTCAAATTGGTGGTCACTATATACATCAATTGACCAATCTGTGAATATTCAATTAAAATTGGTCGGTCGTGTTACAAGTTATATTTATAAATGATTGGGAAAAATGGTTTAATTATAAATTTGTATCTTCAATTATATCCCTAAAAATAGTTTATGTATATTTATAAGGATCACTTTGAAAATTAAGATTTGGTCTTCTGATATGTGACGAATATTAATTCGCATCACAAACAATTCCAAGAATAGAAATAATTTACATTTAATCTAAATTGCAATGTTATGTTAAAAAAATTTAAATTATTTATATATATATTCTATTTAGGCAATGTTAAATATGAATTCTTAACGTTTCCTAATATATAATGATGGCTTTATTATAAAATTGGGCGGGACTTCACCTGGAAATCTGAACAATATATATAATTAAATATTTTCTAGTTGAGATTATCAATCTTCCTCAGATTTTGATTTTACTTGATAATCGAAAAATGCATAGGCCTAAATTTTATAAATCTTCTGAATGAAGAAGTAAAGTTTATGAAATATGTTGCTCTGAATTGAATGTATTTTACAGTGTAAATAACTATTCTGATTTTGTATCTAGTTTGTGGCTCTGATAAGCTTTCCAGTCCAATGATATAATCCGATTAAGGACAATCAGTTTTTTCGTATAATGCCAGAAGCCAATAATCGGGTTAATTAAATAGATATAAGGTAATTAAAAACAGTTATTTATAACTATGATTTTTAAAATTGAACGTAAAATACGCTTCCAATAACTGTATTATACTCAAAAATTCAAATATAGAAGAATTGATCAAATTTTATCTTAAATATTGGTTAACAATACAATCATATTGGATACATTCTTTCAATATTCATCCTATTTATTTCACATTTTATACGACAATAATGGGGGATAAGGCGCAATCCGTCAATATTTTGGAGGTATTTTTTTTAAAAGGGCGTGCTATAAAAGTAAAGAAACCCTCCAATGCTCTTCACAGAAACAATCATATGCCACCCAAAGGGCGGCTTTCTGCTAGAAACATAAATGAAAACATCAACGAAAAATTCAGAATACTTATTGATATTTTCATTTCATAAATAAACATTGGGGAAATAATATAATCTTTTTCAATTAATTTCCAAGTAAATTGTAAAAGAAAAATGTTGAAGCAATACAAATAACAACTTTCCTTTCATATATATTATTTGCTATTTTCATTATACCAAATTAGTAAGATCATAATATATATATTTTCCAGTTATAAACATATATTTTATTACAAAGGGAAAAGTATTTTTGTCGTCTCTCTCTTTTTTTATTATTGTTCTTAAGATATATTTGCAAACTTTATTTTCCTGTCACTTAAAAGGAAAAGACGAAGAATAACACCCATCATTCCTCATCAATAACCAATAATGAAGGAGTTTCTATAATACACTCTGATATTGAAGGCTGAAAGAAGAAACGAATCGTACATTAAATTTATCTTTTAATTAAAAAAGAAATGTGTTGTATATAAATACAAGGACACAATTCATTAGATGGAGAATGAGATATGGGATAATATACAATATATCTGTTACCCAAAATAATTAAATAAATAAAAAAACTTCTATATGATTTATTTATACTCATTAAGAGAACCTTGCTGATATGATGTTTGAGAATGCAGAGAGCATATCGATGTAATTACCTCCAGACTGGACAACACAAGTAATTACCTTTTTTATGGAGCTAGAATGACTTCATTTCTACACAATAATCTTGATTAACCAATTGGGAGAGATTAGAGTAAGAATAAAAAGTGAAGTAGATAATAGACCTTCATCAAACATGAATACATTTTTGGTATAGAGGTTTAAACTATGTGTATCCATAAGTATTATGATGTCGAATAATAGCATTACGGTTTTAGAATAATAATTAGTTTATCAAATATTTTTAGGTTTAAAATAAACCTCAATCTGTTTTCTGTTAAAATAATTCGTTAATTGATATTTGTGACAGATGCTTTATTTTTACGTCACAATCTTAGTGTCTTTTTTATAATCAAAAATATAAAATAAATATTAGGTTTACAAAATTAGTTCTGGCATTGTACAATGTACATATTTATTAATTTTAGCGGTTGTAATAGAAAATAATATTCAGTGATAATCTGGCATTTATTGTATTAACAGGACCATATTGGAAATTTATTAGTTTTTTAATTATAACTTTGAGTTAATGACTTAAAATCATGTTTTCAGAATTTAAAACAATGTTATGACTCATGTTAAAATAATAGAGAAGGTTATATAAATTACAAAGTTTCATACAAAACATCTCTCTTGGTTAATTTAATTTAGAAGATTTTGTTTTCTTGTAAAAGAAATCATAAGCAGTCTATCATGATGATATTCATTTTACTTGCACTATATATATATTTTATTTCAAGTGCCATATAGTCAAACATTTTCAGGCGTTTTTTATGATACTAATTTAAAATAATATTATAAATACTTGCATATATAAATTAGTTGATGAGTAAATACAAAATTAAATAAATAATTACATACCAGTCTCAAAATATTTACAGAAATTTCGTTATAACCCTCATCTTTGAAATTAATGATGGGTCTTCTCTTCTTGATTAATATATTGCCTCTACTATCATAATGTCATGTACTTACTTACTTATACAGTGTAGAATTGAGGAATATTTTATAATTCCCCGTTGTAATCTAATGAAATTATACAAAATTAGTATCAAACAGTATAAAAGCGCATATAAATGAATGTCGCAATCGAAATATTGTTATTAAATGAGCAAATACTAGCAAATAGAATACAATTTTAAACTTAAAAAATACTGGACCAGAAAATCTCGAGATTTCTGAGTCATTTCCCAAGAAATGAGTTGTAGGTTTTACCTACGAATTCCCGGGAAACCAGGATCCCAGATGTGCAGTTCTACCAACAATATATATCAATATAAATATGCGTAGTAACAGAATATTGTGTCTTTATGATAACGAGATTCTAGGATTAAATTGGACGCATTTATAATTAACTCTGAGCATAATTTACTTCAAGAGCAGCACAATAAACGAGGAATTGAGGAATTGCAAGAATCACTTAAATTGTTTCTGCACGCACGATGCATTGACATATATTCCATCTATTTTCATATACAATCAAGAAGTATAAATCGGTATATATTATAATCTATATCAAATAAATTTAATCTATTTGTAAAATAAATAAATTTGATAAATTTAGTTACATTTAATAATATTAATATAAATTAGAGACTTAGTTATCATTTTCTCACCATAGTTTAATACATAATACAATCAGAAATTACATCTGTCTATAGCTACATATAAGATTTGCAGAAATTGGTGCCGTTTAAATCAGAGCAGTATATCCATCTGATATAGTTAATAAAGACACAGCTGTGCATGATTAATCTGTTAATTAGAAATCTAAATTCGCAGTACTGTATGCATCAAACTTGGTACAATAATATAGACTACAATATACAACTTAATGTATAATCATTTCTTTTGTCACAAATTATAGAACAATAATCTTACATTTAAACAATGCGAGTTTCTTTTCTTCGCTTGGATATATTTACTATTTCCTCTGGATGATATTATGAAGACTTCAGATTCACAATACACTCCGAATTTTTGTGCCTCTCTGTCCCTGCTTGTATTAAGGTATCCAATGCACTCCAAATAAATTGTATCCTTCCCATATTTAGTCATGTTTTTACAAGTAGGTTGGTGTAGTTGGTTGCGTGCTGGCCTCTGCGTCGGGAGGACATGAGTTCGAGCCTCACTAAAGGCGCTTCTCATTAACTCTGAAATACATCTACTTTGTAATATAAGGAGCACGTCCCCGATTATGATAGAAGCCAAAATTGCCTTCAAATAATTACCACAAAGATGATCTTGAGAACCCTCCGAAACCCATTATGATATTTTTTTCTCTTTTATTGTGATGATCTAAAATTCTAAATGATGATAATTCAGAGATTGTTTTTATATTGAATTAAATAAAACAAATTAAATAAAAATGAAAGAGAGATTGTTTAGTTTTCATTGAGAAACTAACGAGATATTCAAATTTTGAAACTCTCTTTGAAAACGAAATCAAATGATTTTTTTACCAAAATACATTCGTTAAAATAACTGTAACATTTTTATTAGAAAAATCTAAATTCTGACACTTTGAGACATTGCTGATGATATCTAATTACACACAAATTTCCGTTTCAATTGTACGAAACGGTCACGTTACCTTTAAAATTGAAGAACATCGTGTACAATTAAAACTAAAATTTGGAAAAGAGTCCTGTTTCAAATTTAGATTGAAGGAAATTAAAATTCATATTCAACGGCAGTTTATGTAACAAAAACAAACAATGGATATTGTATAAGAACTACAATAGCATATGCCCTTTGATATATAATGAAGGTGTAGAGTAAAACATTTATGCAAAGAGCATTCTGTATATGTTTTGATTGGAATTAATTCAATATCGAAATACATATAGAGTAAAATAACTTTTAGTTAGTAATAATTTTCCTATACATAGATCGATAAAATAATTAAGTAATTTGTCGATATGAAATTTAGTTCTAAGATTTAAAATGATGACGAAAAAATTAAACTATATTGCAAGGGCTAAATGACAAGTCAATATCAAGAATAGGAAAAAATAAACATAATTCGGAAAAACATTATCCTCGATAACACTTATAATATGTGTATATTATAGTTACTTTGTAGAAAACGACATTGATGCATTGAAATTAATATTATTATTTGTTGAATAACATAAACTGTACGTTCAATTAAATATATGAAAAAGTCATTTTTTTTATTGCAAATTGAAACCTATACACAAGGAAATAATTTATTATTATATCCCTAGTTTTGCCTTACATATTTATATTGAGATTTATAGCGAATACGGGAAAAACTTTTTAATTTATAGGTCTTGTTATTGCAGAAGTTGCATAGTGTTACAATTGATTTCGTTCAAAAAGATTAATTAATCTGTAGCAGAATAATACTTTTATTTGAAAGAATCTACAACTTTCTTCATTAGATTTATTATTTGACTAGACAAAGAAAATCTAAAGAAAATAAAACATAGATTTGAGTCTTCAGGAATTCAAACTAATGCTATTATCTTCTTGCCTTTAATCGAATGGAATAATGGATGAATTATGTAGTCATTTTAGATTTTACTTCGTTTCTATGCGAAATGTTTGCAATTTCAAGTCAGTTGCCACTGTGAAATAAATAATAGGTTGGTCATTTTGATTTTTAGTACCGGTATAATAATTGTTGCATGACTAACCAAAAAAAAATCGAGGAATAAAACAAAAATAGAAAATTTAATGTACGTATTTCAAAATAATACAAATATTTCACTTAACTGATATAATTTGAGTCATATACAAAGTACATAACATATTTATTTTTATTTGACGAAGTAGGTATAATGCACTATTTAGTTTATCTTTTCTCTATACTTCAATATGTCTATCGTCTTGTTCGATTGTCGTCAACTTTTCTTTTTTACTTAAAAATAAAATTTAAAATAATGAAAAACAATTTCAACAAAAAAATTTCTCTCACCACCATAAAGTAATATAAAAATGAAACATGCCATCAACCAGGTGCCTTTAAAACCGGCGAATTTCAACGACCTAAATGTGTCAATTAAACCTAATTTTATTTAAAATAAAAAATAATTAAATTATATACTGTAAATAAAAATGTAACAAACCTAACCAAATCTTATTTAACCAGTGCCATCCAATTATATTCTAACCTTTGACGGACAGCCGAGATATATATTTCATGCAAGTAAATTGGATTGCACTGCAAACTTTCATATATTCTCGTACTATATTAAATAATTACAGCCTTATGAAAATTTAAATAAAAACTGATATTAACTATGGCTGCATTTCCTGAATTCTAATAATTTCGTATATTCATAATATTATTATCCGTCCTATAAGGCTATAGGTAATATAGTACTATGAGGTTTTGAACTGAAATATATATCTAGATAAATATATATAGTTGGGATGAGATGCCTATATAAATATTTTGCTGTTACAATTATGTAAATCATTGGTAAAATTGTTTGAGTAAATGTTCCTCACATATTTTACATTATGGTACGACTATATATCTACGACCATTCGCCTACGACTATTTGTCTTCGACTATCTGTCTATAACCATTCATCCAACTATCTGTCTACGATTATTTGTCAACGACCATTCGACTACACGACTATCCGCATACAAATATAAAATTGTATTCTAATTAATTTATATTCTTGGTTGGTTTGCTTTGAAATATTTCCTATTATCTAAAGAAAAGCATAAAATTTGTTCTCTTGTGAAAAATTTCAAGATTTGAAAGAGAAGCAAATATTCAAATTAATACGAATAGATAATATTGAACGAAACCAAATTATTATAGATTATTTATTCTTCAGTTTATTGAAAGTCTCTTTTCATTTTTATACTGAACAGCGACTTCCAGTACACGTAGATTAATCGCATGATTCTCCATTGTAATTATTGTTGTTTTTACGAGTGGTATCGTAGACGAATGGTCGTGTAGACTATATACGTAGAGGAATAGACATGCCTGGTTTTACATATCGGTCATGGAAATATTAAGAATTTTACATGATGATTCCAATCTAAATGCAAATTTGAGAAATGGTCACTTCCTCCTTCCCTTTAAAGAAATCATTTTAAGTCTATCAATATTATTTTCTAGAACAGTGGTTCCCAAACTTTATTGATGATGGAATCTCATTCCCCAATTATATATTATTTTTATATGAACGTTTCATTAAACATGTATGAGACGGTAGCCGGACAGGAAGCCGACAGACAATTGGCCAACAGACATTTGGCCGACAGACAATTGGCCGACTGGACAACTGGTCGACACTATTTATTATATAAAACATTTAACACTTTGTTGGACAGTTACGTACTCTTACTTAGGCTAATTGTCCAACAAAATTTTTTGTTCTAGGTGCAAATGTTCATAGCTACTTGATGCCTATTTAATTATCCGACTTGACCATCCGAATACACCCCACGAGCGACATCACGCCGTTTCACGGTACCTGTCTTTTCGTTATGTAATGCGATCTCATGCACAAATTCCTTTAGTACTCTTCATATATATATATATATATATAGCTGATCCAATAGTATATATATATATATTCGATGGTTTAAATCAGTGATACCGAAACTGGCTTCATGACACCGTGGGGTGCCGCTGAAATGGCCTACATAATTTCTGCAACTTTTCGTCTCTGTACACTTCACCAGACAGCAAATCTAAAATATTTATTTAATTAATAAAAAATCATGAAATGAAATTTAAATTTTGGTAATCCTGGGACTTCCTTATAAATTTGATATTGTTTACTATATAATATATAAAATCTGAACTAAAATTTCTAAAAAGTTTTCTTTAGTGTTTTTCATATGCTATTTCACAGTAATTTAATATTATATAAAGACAAAGTAAAATTTTCTTCTAAAGGTTTACTGCCGTTTTTATTTTTCTCTATTTTTCAGCCAATCATCTTGTTCATCATAAAAAGGGACGTCAGTAGGACAATCTGAGGGCTAAAATGCGCCTTATTGCTATCAAACTAATAAAATTTTATTAATTAAAATATATTTATATGAGTGTCACAAAATGTTGTTAATGACTTAGGATTGTCACTCATGAAAGACGATTGGGAACACTGGCTTAGATGAATCTCAAGAGCTCTATTTGTTTATAAATTACTCACAAGTTATCCTTCTATATATAGTGTAAAATAATAAACCAACTTTCAATTCACTCTCAATAACTCGTATTGATTATTATCATTTTTATTTGTAACTTATGTCATCATGTAATTCTGCTAATGATCCGATATTACCCGAACTTTTTTCGAAATTTTTGTAGATTACTGTAGAAGACCAGTTACGTCTTTATAAAATCACTTAACATATGCAAGATAATCACTTCTTATACACTATCATATATCAACAAAATTAAGTAAACGGAATACTATTTTATTAATATAAATTGGCTTTATACCGTCATAATGGCGCTTCTATAAATGGATTATTGAAATATTGATAAGTTCTTGCTTGCACGATTGAAAATATTAAGTGATGGATTCTTAGGAATTTAAATCCAATTTTGGAAACATTTCACAAAATCACATAAAATAATTGAAATCACCAACAGAATTAAAATATTGGAACATAACGATGATTTCAGTTATTTTTTTTAATATGCTTACTCGGTACTATAATTTGTCATAGTTTACTTTCATATATAAACGTATGGTAGAAAAAATCAATTCTGATCACTGGAAAATAGTGACCAAAATATTGTTCATATTGTAATCTAAAACTATATATTGCTCTAGTTTTCCTACAAAGTTTCATAAGTTTTCTTAAAGAAAAAATTTCTTGGTTTATGAGTATTAAAAAGTTAAGAGAAAATATAAAAGAAAAACTCTATGATATAGGCTATATATATCATGTTCAATTTGATTTTCCTATAAATAATAATATCCTTTCAAAAGTAGAATAACTGCTTTAAAAATTGTATTTTTTTCTGTGTTGACACTAATTAAAAATATAAGTTTCTTAGATTTTTTTGGAAATGAACCTTGATCAAGAGGTTTTACTAATATTTATGTTTCTTCTTGAAAAAGCTATTGAACCAGATGTCACTTGCAGAAGTCCAGATAGCACTTGTTTATTTCCGAGAGATGTTATTAACAATGAAAATATGTTCAACTTGTAGAAGCTATAAAAAAATAATTTTTGACTTATGTGTAAGGTGAAACTTCTATCTAGATTATGGCAAATATACTAAAATAGATTGTTATTTTTTAATATAAAATGGTAGATACTGGATATAAAATAATTAAATACGTATCGGCAACGAAATATAAATACAATTTATATATATATATATATATTCTATAACCGAAATGAAAACTAAACATGAAAATATATTTTTCACTGACAATTTGAATAATATTTGGTAATTCAATTTATTTGTAAATGAACGAAAAATGGCAATTCAAATAAGTGCCCACCTATCGGATAGGGAACGAATTAATTTAATGAAGAAAATTTACATAACGTTATTATATATAATACCAACAAGGAAAATTTGAACGTAAAAATTTAAATCGAATTGTGTCACAATTCATTGGCGCTGATGTGACAACTAATTTGAATATATAGTGCTCATTAATTTCCACAGATTTTTGCCAGTAATTTGGTGATGAAATATTTCCCACTTAATTGCTAGATCCCTTTTTTAGCAAAATTTTCACTGTATTATATAGTATATGTTGACGATTAAAATTTTGAAAGTGATATTGATAACATATTCTTTGCCAGTGTTTAATTTGCATAACATTTCAGTAGATTTTAATGATTTTTGCTATGTAATTTATAAAATAGATTTATAATTGAACATTGAATAAATTTTGTCAATATATATATATGGTCTACATTCTACAATATAAAATGATGGTCAATTTGACAATTTTCAATATTGTACGAGTATGATGAAAAAGGGAAAAAACAAACACACTCTTTTTTATTTTATTAACTGCTGAAGAGATTGCTTCTATATTAGAAGGGGAATAAAATCCGATTCAATTCGAAGAATAATTTAAAAGTGTAGAATTTTTAGATTTAAGTATCTTATTTAATGTATTAATTGTCATCATATAGATTAATCCTAATCCAGAATTATATTTTTACTGCCAGATAAAATACGTCTTTTAATTATTAATAAATATATATTTATATTCACTCTTTTTAATAATGTTTCGTTACATATAATGATAACATAATTAATATTTATAATTAAGATGTAACAAACTGTCAATATT
>JAJNBT010157146.1:0-11708 GCA_028455955.1 Notopais sp. p TS-2021 | reverse complement strand
ATGAACATCATAGCAAATTAATTCAATGTAACTTATTTACCTGACCGTCCGAATTCACCTCGTTTTACGGCACTAAAAAGAAATAATGATAACATTTTTATTACTGATCCTAGAAACATCTCATTATGTATAATTTCGAATCAAAATATTACGTCTATTGTAGGATTAATTTCGATTTTTATTTTGAATCTGACGTCTTCGCTCGTTATAAACATTTATTTTTGGTAGATTCTCTTCTAATATAAAATACCTAGAATTCCGATACCGACAGTAGAAAATAATTTTCAAACATCGGATGAAATAAAACAGTTTTGACTGATTTGAATAAAAAAAGTTTGCCAAATGATCAAAAACTTCATTCAATTTAAATGTAAGTTTTTGCTCAAAAATTCATATTATTGAATGATGAATTTTTAAACCTTCAGGCAAATTTATTTTTGCTTTACATTTTGACAATTAGAACAAACATTTTTCTCACTACACGAGTATACGTTATGTTATGATCGGGTGACATCATTTACATATATTTCTGTGGTGATATGTGTCTTTTTAGCATTGTATACAATATTTATTTACAAATAATTCGTACCATATTTATATAATTTACAATTTGTTTAATTATACATCTAAAATTATGTGAACACCCTATTTTAAACCTATAACGTAGATAAGAAATAACTATATTTTTACATCATTTACAACTGGGTAAAAGTCAATTTTTCTAATAACGACAATGCTAACAGGACGTGTCGCAATTCTAATGCTTATAAATATTTATCATGCAGCGTACAGAAAATATCGTTACACGTAACTGTCAAAATACACAGATCGTTAAACAGCAGTGAAGAATATGTAGTTTTACAGAATAAATAATATATGTAACTGAGTACATCAGATGTTTGGCACTGATTAAATACTTTTAATTTGAAGCTTCCATTTTCAAGGGTATATTGACAAAACCTTCACCCTGAAAACCATCTTCGGGCAAAACTCTTAACAGACAAAACCACTGACAGACAAAATCTCCACGGCACATGGCCTAAGCTGGAAATATCTCTATTAAACTATTATGTGAAAAATAGAACATATAAAAAGTTAGATTAGGCAATAACTACAATGTAGTTAAAGATTAAAGAAAAATACGATAATACTGAAGTAAGATGCTTGATTTAGTTTATCTGGTGTCTTGTGCACAGTGGATGTATTCTCCGCGACAATTTTGCCATAAAGTGTTTTGTCAGGTAGAAGTATTGTTATTTCAGTTATTTTCTAATATATAAATTATTTCTATCTCATATTCTAGATAATAATTGTTGTTCAGCTAACTATTTATAAATAGTTTTATAGAAACGCAATGCAAATATGAGAAAATATCCATATAAGCAAGAGATATTTTAATATTTCCTAACAACAATTAGTTTTAAATAAACTTTATCACATATTTTTGACCTATTTGAAAATATTTTGTGATATTAAGTAAATTTAAAACATATTTTCTATGGATTCCAAATAACTTAATTATATTGTATTACAATTTGAAACATTGAGAACACTATTACAAAGAATATAAGACTACTCAATAAAAGTACCAACTATAATACTGATGTGAACAAATTTTTTTTTCAATTACAATTAATAAATGTTACTGTGACGAAACTTTTGTTATAATTAAATATATGGCAGAAAGGCATTAAGTATCTTAATTTTAAAAAGACAGTACATTTAAGTTAAATAAGTTCATCCCATTATTTGATTCATTTGTCTGCTAGTTTCAAATAGAAGATTCTTGCTAGAGATCTAAGTAGATATATTTTATTGGATGGATTTATTAATAGATTTCTTAATCTCATTATGGAAATAAAATATAATTTTAAATAAATTCTGCTGGATAATTTGACCACGTAAAATATATTTTTTTATATTATATGGTGTGAGTTATTTTATTTAAAATTAATTCATGCTTAATACTAATGTAATATGTAAAGATTGGAAGCAAATCAATCTGTAAATTATTTTCGCTGAAAATAATAAACACTGAGAAGATATCGTGTTTAATGAAACTTGTTTACAGAATAAATAAATTATATTAAATAGAACAAAATAATTAAGAGTTTTTTAGCAAATGAAAATCTACTTATGAAGCTTCTATATACTGATTCTTTTTATATGAATAGAGGAAAGACATATTACGCAACAATATAATTCTCAGTATTGTTCGTAGTTTTCTAGTTCTTTAATGAAATGGAGGATCGTATTCCTTTAAAACAAATTCAAAATTTATTCTGAGAGAATTAGTTGATTGTTAAAAATAATTAAATAAAGAAGATTACATTTTATTAATAAACAACTAAATTTGAGAAGCATTCATTAAATTGTATAAATAACAATAGTAAAAAGCGTGTTAACTTACAAAATTTTGGATTTAACATTTCCATCGCATAAAAATTCTCAAATATATACATTTATTTACAATACGTTTTGTAAATTGAATAGACGATAAAAAATATTATTATACACTTTGATTTATGGTGACACAAGCAATACAACGCTTACATGTTTGTATATCAGAAACAAACCATTATTTACAGCACAATCGTTTTGTAGTGAACATTCAAGTATTAATTATTATGTACCGTAATAAGTAAAAACTTCCTGCAATTGACAACTTCTCTTTCGTGATTTTGATTTCTTTTTGGGAATTTAATATATTTACTATATTGCACATATACATTTTAATTAATATAAAAATTTGATAATAAAATAATTTTAAAACGTATTCTAACCTTCCTAATTTGAGCACCAGTGAGGTTATTTATCGGCCTTTCTAACAAGTAACAACTGTCCGTTATTAAATATAAAGGCCTTATATTTGTTGAGTTGTAAATTCGCATTCATTTTAACACAATAATTTTTGCCGACCATTCTATTGGTGCAGCTTTAAATCCGGTGTCCACTTAGAAGAAAATATCTTTATTGTTAAATACTTATATTCATTATAAAAAATGGAAGATATATGAATGGTAATATTTTTATTGTTAACCAAAAAGCGTATATGTAGCGATGTACATCGTAAGCTGAGATAAAAAAAGTTGATGCTCCATTTCCTTTCACAACATCAACTGAGTAGCTATGAGTGTCTTTTACAGATTCACACATTTAGTCGACCATTTTCGAGAACTATTTCTTCAGTATATAAGAAAACCACAGAAATTGGAAATGGCAAAAATTACTATATTATTGCACTATAGTATGACTACTTACAATTGAAACATATCTATATTGGATATCATGATCACACACAGCAATAAAAAAAACTTTTTTTTAACCCAATGTAGCTTACTTACACAGCTATGTTAGTTGTGTTTCAATGAAAATACGATCATCACTTAAAAAGGTAGGTCAGCAAAACTGTGAGTAGTCGGAGTGTGAACAATGGTAGTTTTATTCAACGGGTCTGGAGGCGAATGCGCGTGAGGACTGGACGAGTGGGTATTGGACATTGGTATTGTACCCTCTTGAATGGGTGGTGGAGGATTCGATCCGAACGAGATCTGCGAGTGAGAACTTTTAATATTAGAGTTGTAACCGGGACTTATTGAACCCTGGATTGTATTGGCCCTCGTCCCGTAGGTGATCTGTGTTTGGTCGCCGGCCTGCACAGAGTGCTGATGATGATGCAGATGGGCGTGGTGGGCATGTTGAAGGTGTGTGTTCCTTAATTGTGTCTGGCCCAGAAGTGGTTGCGAAGAGGTGCTCTGTGGGGAAGGAAAAGAAGCACTCGTCAGCCATGTCTCTGCTTCTCCCGAGAACTGATCTGCAGTAAGTCTAAGGGAGAGGCCTCGGTGGTCCAATTGGTGGACATCGCTGGCGAGCGGTGAAGGGACCCATGGCTGATTGTTGGTTGATAAAACAGTGTGATGGATTTGGGTAGTGCAAGTGTCTGCTACGGTTAGGTTAGTGCTAGTGTTATTAACTGTTGCAGTGCAGTTATCATCAGTGTCGTATTTAATACGGTCACGAGAGACCAAATTATCACTTGATAGAGTGTTCTTGTCGGTTAGCGTAAGACGATTATTGAATTGTTGTGTCTGAGTATTAATTATGGGACGTCTGTTAATAGTGCCAGTTGTGTTTGATGTAAGGTTATTTATTTTGTCGTGATTTGTGCATGGTAAGGAATGAATGTTGCACATGTGGGTTTGAGTCATCGTTGGATGTCACACCTGCGTAAGGGTTGTTGACTGTCTGACTTGTGTGTGTGTATTGATGTGTATAGCCTCTCCGTCCAGGATTTGACACGTTGGAGCGTACAACTGGAAACGGAGACAGCCATCAGCGCATCATCTCGGGAGAAGAGCACAAATGAACTAACATCAGGCAAAAAACTTTATCTAGAGAATATAAACATCGAGAAGGGAAGTTTATTAGTAAGGATTTCAAATATACAGAATACTAGAGGTTCAATATAGCAGTACCAAGTAATTTATTACTTGTATACAGACAATAGTAGCACGTCAGAACATTTCAGGTAAGTACAAAATTAATACATGCATACTAATTAAATTAATTTACATGCTACTGTGAATATTGTATGTAAACTATCTTTTTTGACAATATAATATTGTAAATATTGATAAAAAATATTTCAAAAACTATTAGTCAATGTCAAGATTCTTAATATTCTATACATTAAATAACTGATAAATGTATTTTTAATTGCAGTTGTAAACTAAATTAATTTAATATTCTATAATTTTTTATCAACGCAATGACGCTACAGTGAAGAGTATTGTCAGCAGTCAAAATAAATATAAGTATCTTGCACGTGTAAGTTTAAGTCAGTTGAAGTATTCTGTAAACATAACGTAAGCAAGTATAAGAAATTAATATAAGTAACTACTATTTCAATTGAAAAATCAGCTTGTACCCTGAAAAGTATCTCTCCAGATGTTCTATAATAGTCAATATATTTTTAGAAATTTACTCTGAAGATAATACTTTACAGAGTATAGAACTTATTTTCTATACTGTTACTAATAATATACCCAAAATAGCTTATAATAAATCACTTTGTCGTACGATTTCATGTAAGCTTTATAGAAATAGTCATGCATTGGCTGGCCATGCATAAATAGCTACATGTTTTTGTTTTCTTTCAAATGTTTTAATGATAATAAAAATATGGATCGTTCAAAACATATGTAAAATAAGTAAATAAAAGCGGCTAATATTAATCTATATTAATTCTATTTACAAAATAACTCTAAAATATGATTAGTGATAACACTATTTCTGTACATATTTAGTGAAATATTCAACAGTCAAATTGAAAGCAACATTTTACAATTTGTTTAAAATTTTATTGCATAAATGCATTAATATAAATATCTGTTACAAAGCAGTTTAATACGCAAATTTTACGGCAATACATTATATATCGTGTTTACAAAACATATATCGTATAATATTCTAAATTAATGAATTATTCCAAGAGAATTATTAATAATTTTGTATAAAATATATTAGAAGAAACACATAAATAAAAGTATTGAAAAATCTCAATATATTTTCCATCCAATATACAACAAGTAATCCTTCTACGTTAAAATTTCACAATGGACGCTCCAGCAATGTTGAAAAGATAAATGTTACGGTTCTCATTGTTCTTAGTTGGTAATGGTAGACTTTAGACTTAATATAGCGACATAAATAAAAATAATGGCGATAACAAGACTCAGTCCCACCACATTTTGCTCGAGTTGTCAATGCATTTTAGAACGACATAATTACAGAATAATGAATATGAATAGGAGGTCCAAGGAACTGTTTACGCAATTTAAAAGGATTACCGGCATTTGTTTAATTGATGTTCGAACTTTATTAACTTACTCTGCCATTATCCAATTCTTTGCCACCAGTGATGGACATCTTAGCTTTAGCTTTCATCGCATCGGAGAGACTTAACTGAAAACAAGTAACAACATAATTTTATTTATGCATTAAAATATTTCGATACAATATATGATTAATGTAAATGAGTAAAAACTTTAACTAGTCTTGTATTTGTATCATACACTATATTAGGTCAGATTATTAGTTCTAATACAATGATAAAAAATGTATTGAAAAACCAATAGGTTTACAAATATAACTGGTACTGTATGTATAAATACATAAATATAAATGTATGAACAAATATAATATAGCCTACAATACAGATACAGTTACACGATCCAAGGTTATATTGTAAATAAATCCTTAATTATTTTTAAGCTCATGGGGCTGAATTTTATGATTATATATACACTATATAATAAATACAACAAGGTAAACATATTTCAAGAGATAATCAATTAAATTTGTTGAAATTTAGAAGCTATTTTACTTAGTCAGACGAAATATCAGATATAAAGAAATAAAAATCAGAGAAGCGCAGTTTTTGCTGTCGAAGAAGTTGTTCCCTTCTTGATGGAGATTACATAATTACTTCATTGGGGATGTTGGCGAACGCAGTTTTGCATTTATAATTAATGAGACGAGAATCATCTCAAAGGAGACTATAGCCACGGCGCCAACTTTTACAATAGATCGCTCGCGAGGCTATATAAATGTGCTTATATATTCTGCATAAATTCGATTTTAAGCTTATAGGAACCTAATAAACTTCATTTAAAATAGAATTCTAACTATATAATACATGACATATATTCCCACTCCGTGTAAAAAGTTAGAATACAATGAAATGTGTTTTCTTGATTATAATAAAATATTTTATCATTTTATAAGGTAAACTTTAAATAATGATTAAAAACATTTTAACTCTGAACATAAAATGTTTTAGATTTCGTAAAGAGCAACAATGTTTAGCAAATTAGTTTTAGGTAAATCAAAATAGGTCATCGAATGGCAATTAATCGAATTACAATTGATCGAATATCAATTGCGACTCAATAAATTGCTATTCGAACGACACTTTTCGTTCAATTTACTCGACATGGAGTAAATTCAATTGATCGATCGGTTCTAGAACTATTAGTCCCCGGACAATCCGTCCCTATTATAATATATGACCTAAACGACCGTAAGTTAACCTAACCTAACCTAACCTTCAACTAATCTATACTAACTTAAACTAACGTAATTTATAATGGGGACGGAATGTCCGGGGACGAATAGTCCCCCGATAGTAATCAAATAAGTGAAACATCATCATATATTTCAAATTAAGTCCCTACTACTTATTGAATAAAAATATTGCTATATTTATATAAATATGTTATTGCTACATCAATAATTGTACTTTTCTTATTATATTATAATTGGAAACAAGATATTTGATCATAGTATTGTTCAGGAATACAAATTTTATTTATATTTTATTTTAATTGCCATGTATAATTATTTAATAAAATACATCTTTTCCAATGCACTACTATTAGAAATTAATTATAAAACTGGTTCGTCTCATTAAAAAGAGTCGAAGATCACATCAATTCTTAGATATAGACTACTCGTTGTGTATATTAAAGTAGAGTGTTCTTGCCTATTTTCACGAAATTACGAGTATGAAATCAATCGCAGTAGAGAAAACGTTATAATTTTCAAGGTGGGCCTTCCTTAATTAATTAATTACAAATTGTTTATGAAAATTAAAGACACTAATATATTGATTGCAAATATTCAATTAACCTGCCAGGTAAATCACAATTAACCAACTACGATGGCTGCGTGCATCAACAAAACCAGAGTTAATTACTCAACACCTTAATTATAACTGATATATTCTATATAAACAAAACCATTTGTTACATATTAAATATTATCATTATAAATTCTGTAAATGGATAATTGCAGTGAGTAGGAAGAGTTGGTTTCCTTTAAGAATTTGCGTTATAGTAGAACTATGATATAATATCACACTGTGTGACCCAGTTTTGCTTCGAATCAATATAGGACTGATTTTTCAAGCTAGCAACATTTACCAGCCACTCAGGTGAAAAGTTAGTCATGAAGGCGGTTCGAATTAACACAGGTCTTCGTCTATGTCGGATTGCAACAACCTTTTAAACGTTGTTAAGCCAAAATTTATATTTATCTGCTGCATTTTAAAATGGAAACAGATAAATCAACGCGAGACGTAAAGTAAATGAACAACATTTCGATTTGTTGAAAGTTTTATTTATAAAATTACTTTAGTTTTGTATCTCACAATAATTAAAGGAAGCGGTCGTTACCGTTAAATAATTATATTACGTAATAAAATTGCATCTAGAAATTATCATCTAAACTTTTTCAAATTGTAGGAAATAATTAAAAATTCGATGAATTAGAAAATAATGTAAGTTCCTTCATGTAATAAATAAGAAAAAAACAAAATTTCATCAACTGGACCATAATGACTTTACTCATAAATAACTCAATGAAGGCGTAAATTTAGTACCACAACATTCAACATTTTATATTGACTACTTAACACAGTTTTAAATTTTGAATAAAAGATCAAATTAGAAAACTGATTTGTTCCACGGTAATAATTAATCTTTCGTCATTGTATAGTTACCGACTTTGCTACAATTGTACCAATTGAAAAGACAAAAAAAATTGTAGTCTTTAATTTATCGATAAATAATTAAAAGATATAAATGATCAACGAACCTTTGTTCTTGCTGCATCCATCTTGGATTTGTAGCAAAATTCAACAAGAGCGACAATTAAAGACAGCACAAGACCACCAGTCAAGATATAAAAGATGCCAGCGATATTGCTGAGGGTCAGTGCAGTACCTATTTCGCTCTGTTGACATTAAATAAATCAACATTAGAAGGTCAACTAAATAGAAATAAAGACTATTTAGTCTTGAGATATAATTTCATATTTATTTTAAGTAAACATTGATTAAATAAATAATTATAATCATACCTGTTTTCTGTATCCGCATTGTGAATTCCTGTACCACCATTTATTTTTCAACTGTGTTAACGTTCCGTCTTCAATCAATTGTAAGATAGCCGTATTGAGCGATTCTCTGGAAAATATGAACATTCATTTACAATGTAATAAAATAAAATATCACGGAAAGTTTACTGAAAATGGCAAATCGATATTTCGAGATACATTTTACCTTACCAAGCTTGGATATGTTATTTCTATCTTTAATCTCTATATACATAATTTAATTAGTTAAATAGGATTAAAAAAATGTTACTTTTCTATAATATTTATTTTTAATTCTCACTACATAGTAAATCTATTAATCTTAATCTTAAATCTTAAGAGGAAGAGGAAGATATAGATTCGTGATGCGGACTTCGACATTTCTCCAACACACCATTCAATCTATGATATATAACTGCCTATATTACTCCTAAATCCAAGCCTTATGATTGGTTACAGAGAACCCTAAGATAATTATGTAGGTGCCTCATAAAGTCAATAATAATAACGGTTTTACAACATTATGGTCAACTCTTGTGCATTAATTATTAAGCACGAAATGAAGTATTCAGATTAACAAACTGTATCATGACGATTCTTTGACTTGCTGTATATAATTTTAATCTTCTATAATTTGCATTAGAACAGTAATTATTATTTATGATAATCCTGACCTTATTTTCTTCAGTGTGGATAATTGGCCTTGTTTGTATGTTAAGCTCTACTTAAATGCAGTACTGAAAAGGCACCTCGTAAGCAGGATAACAACCGTGATATAATGCCTTATAGACAGGCACTGTTATTATGGCTAATTAATTGGGATCCAATTAAGACTACTTAATGCCTATTAAAATGACAACATCATTTGCAGCCACACCAACAAGAAATCATTAATTTCAATACACAATATAGTTTCAATTTTATAATACTGACTCTGATTTTATTGTATAAAATACTAGGTACATATTTTTATTTGTTTATTTATTACAAATATTAAAGGCAACTACTAAAATTTAACATGTTCGAATAGTAAATATATATGGATTAATGTGATATCACCCGAAAGATATTTAATTTTAACTCTTCACTAAATTTGGCAATATTTTCTTTGGCGACTATTGTATAAATCTTGTTCCACAATGACTTTGTTCGATTCTTAAACCCGACTTTGTACAAATTTATATCATCTTTATATATAAACCATTGATATAAAAGCCAGTAGTTGATATTGGATATTAACTGTTTACTTTATGGAAGAACTGGGGGTTCGATGCCGTAGTTTGTGAGCTATAAACCTTGAAAAATTGGTTTATTGATAGTAGGTAGAAAATTTAACGAGCAATAAATTCTTCATTTAACACTTATTATCCGAGATTACAATGACAGAAATGGCTCGAAATGGCGGCTTTCTTATGTATTGACTATTATTACAAGCTGGGTTTTTTTTATAGCTGTATCGTATAATACACGGTTTTTGAATTATATTTCTGGTTCGTCGAGGCGAAAATCTCGTAGAAGAAGGTCTTCTCTGACAGAAACTAGAATGACGACAAGAACTCTAACTGATGAATGACGAGAAGAACATTAATTAATGAATGACGAGAAGAACTTTAACAATGATTGACAACAAGAACATTAACTATTGAATGACGAGAAGAACTTTAACTAATGAATGACGAGAATGAATTTAATTAATGAATGACAAGAAGAACTTTAATAATGAATGACGAGAATAACTTAAATAATGAATGATGAAAAGACATTAACTAATGAATGACGAGAAGAATTTTAATTAATGATTGACGAGACGAACAATAATTAATGAATGACGAGAAGAATTTTAATTAATGAATGACGAAAAGAACTTTAATAATGATTGACGACAAGAACTTTAATAATGAATGACGAGAAGAACATTAACTAATGTATGACGAGAAGAACTTTAACTTATGAATGATTAGAAGAAATTTAACTTATGAATGACGAGAAGAACTTTGATTAATGAATGACGACAAGAACTCTAACTGATGAATGACGAGAAGAACATTAAATAATGAATAACGAGAAGAACTTTAATAATGAACGAGGAAAAGAATATAAATAATGGATGACGAGAAGACTTTTAATAATGATTGGCGAGAAGAATATTAACTAATGAATGACGTATATAACTTTAATAATGAATGACGAGAAGAACTTTAATAATGAATGACGACAAGAACATTAACTAATGAATGACAAGAAGAACTGTAATTAATGAATGACACGAAGAAATTTAATAATGAATGACGAGAAGAACTTTAATTATGAATGATGAGAAGAACATTAACTAATGAATGACGAGAAGAATTTTAATAATGAATGACGAGAAGAACATTAACTAATGAATGACGAGAAGAACTTTAATTAATGAATGACGAGAAAAACTTTAATAATGAATGACGAGAAGAACTTTAATAATGAATGACGAGAAGAACTTTAATAATGGATGATGAGAAGAACATTAACAATGAATGACGAGAAGAACTTTAATTAATGAATAACGAGAAGAATATTATTTAATGAATGACGAGAAGAATTTTAATTAACATATGACGAGAGGAACTTTAATTAATGAATGACGAGAAGAACATTTACTAATGAATGACGAGAAGAACTTTAATAATGAATGACGAGAAGAGCTTTAACTTATGAATGACTACAGTGAAAAAAGTACTTCATTGGAATAAAGAAGATCTTCGTTGAACTAATGAAGATCTTCGTTGAAATGAAGA
>JAJNBT010156667.1:0-15088 GCA_028455955.1 Notopais sp. p TS-2021 | reverse complement strand
TCATTAATAATATATATATTATATATATATATCTATATATGATACATTTTAAGTCTTTTATTTTATTTATAGATGAGGAAGGCAGCCATGAGAAACAACTTCCTCTTTCCTTCTATAGAATCAAATTGTTTGTCTTTGACAATCTTTTTATTCCCATAAGTTCCAGTTGAATGGAAAGTGTCTATAAAAGTCAGATATTTTTTGCAATTAATAATAATAGATAAAGTTAACAATTACAGCTTATTAATTACTTGTTAATTCAGCAATAAATTTATAAGAAGTGAATTCAAAGTTTCTTTTTTCAAATATATAATTTATATTAATAAACCTAGCAGAGGAAATGCTCTCTTAGAAATCTTTATTGAAGATTGTTTGTGTATTCAGTATTCATTAAACAGTAAGATATTCAGTGAAGTTTAGAGAAGTAATTTATAAATATAATTCTAATTTCAAGTGTTTTTGCTCGCTTTGATGTTGGTTATATCATCTCTAAAATCTAATTAGTTGAGAAAGATGAAAGATTTGTTGCATCATTTTATCCGGATTTTCATTTTCTTTTTCAACTTAACTTACTTCAATGTATTTTTTTGGAATAATCAAAATAAAAATATAGAAAATAAAAAACTTACTTTAAACAATTTTTTATTAACATAACCTAAAACTATTTTTATCAAAACTTAATTTCTTTTTAAAAAATATACGTAATTTTTCTTGTTAAAAACTTGAGTATCCAAAATTAATTTTGGCCCATGTTTAATTAAAATATTACTTGGCTTGAAATTCCTTTAGCAAAATATGCGTAAAAGTATAGAGTATTATTAGAAAATGTATTTCTAAATCATTTGCGTTCTCCGATCTTGAAAAAGGCCTATAAATACATGTCCCCAGTTGGACAAATCCTCTTGTGTAACAACTGAACGATTCTCTAGGTTTTTTTATTATTTACTGAGGTTCCTCAATCCAAACTGCTTTTACAAAGATTACAGTGTTGGTAATGAGGGAGAAAACCCAGAGGATAAAATTAAGACATTAAGCTTTGTCTTTTCTTGAAAATAAAATATAACAAAAATTTATCTTTTCAAATTTATATTTGCTTGATGTTTAGATTAAAAAATAATTTAATAAAAGTCTTACTAAAGTTATCAATATTAACTTACCGAATATATTTTCAATCTTGGCCAAAAAATTGAACCTGAAATGAATCATCAATTCCAAAATTCTTTTAACAAAACTAAAAACCAAAAAGTCTTTCATTATAAAAATATTTAATTTTTTGCAAAAGTTGCATAAAATTTCGTATGTAAAATTATATCTTTTTCTTATTCAAAAATTGTTCAGTAAAAAATTTCACCGCCAAATATTTACTTAAACAACAATTATTTTCTTGTTTTAACTTTCCAATATTTCATTTTTACATTATAATTTTTTGGATTCAATATTATTCTCAATTAATAGAAATAAAATGTAATAAAAATAATTATCTATAAACAGGTTTCAATAAATTAATCATTCGCGCTTTAAAACTATTTGGTTTTTCTTTAATTAATTTTGACATTCGTTGACTTGTTCAAAAATTGTACGTCTGAAAGAGCAATTCTAAAAATAAAGTCTTTATTGATTCTAACACTTGAATATAAAAATGAATCTGAAATCTTTTTAGTCAATCCAGGAGATATTATTTCAAGAACTAAGTGTCAAGAAAAGGCAGTTCGACGAAATAAATGGGACACTCCATTTACATCACGTATCATCTTATGTTATATATCATTAAGAAATATATCGTTTATACTAGACAATATTGTACATAACCACTAAACAACCAAGTTTGATTGAAATATTTCGATCAATACTTACTTTCCAACTAACTTCATTCTCCATTAACTTTATGGGAAAATATCGTACAAAAACACGATATAAATTGGTCGCAGTGGGCTACGTTCAGACAACAGTTTGATGCTAACATAGATAAGAAGCTGAAATATGTGATTCAGTAAATAGTGTTCCATTTATGATAATAAATGCTATCTAAACTCATACTTTCTTTACATTATAATGATAAAGAAAATTTGTGTCGATATATATTTACTGAAGAAAAAGATACAAAATCATAGATGTGGATGCAGTCTCAAAATCGGGCGTTTGAAACAACGTCAAAATTTATTTCTATTCCCATAATTATAAAGATCATTTTCAAGTATTTCATGAAATTTCGCATATTTTCTACTCATTTAAACTCAATTAGTAAATTGGTTTCGGAAATAGGATCCATTGTGTTAAATTCTCAGATAATTTAATTAAATTAGTACGTTCGAGGCGTAAATTTTATACATTGATCATATAGGAATTAGTTAGAAACCTTTCGTTTGATAATATATAATTTTGATAATTACTTTACGTATATAAATTTCTGTTGCATGTTTGCATTTTTATTGAATAACACGTGTAATATTTATATACGATTATAATTTATATTCAGCGTATTCAATACTGTACAAAAATATCTAACTAATCAATAGTACATACCGGTACCTTCCGATGAAATCTGTATCAATGTATTGTATTCATACAATCATTTGTATATTTGTAATAAATAAATGAATAAACTAATCCTCTATTTATATAGACCGAACAAAGGGAGATTGATATTTTCAAATCTGTAACTCGTGTTCCATCCAATATTCAATTTCTTAAGACCAATTAACATAAATAAACACAATGAATACGAATGATATTTTATCGCCGACTGACCAATCACAGCACTAGGATTCATTCGCGGTGTTGAGACATACACAGACACACATACAAATTAACGTACTATAATAATATATTGAATGAAACCCGACTCGTGGTTTTCAATTGTCCAACTTCAACTCTGGAAATTGAAGTCATAAGAATGATTTATATTTATTTACTGGATGGAGATGCAGTCAGAATAGGATATGTTCCGCTTCTCTCCAAATCTTCCACTACGATTTACCAAATTTTGACTCTGACTATGCACTATGCAGCCCTGTCAAATACATTAGATCAACAGTATCTTTAGCACGTATTGCAAATTATAAAAAAGTGGATAATCAATTATTACTTAACATTAGAACCAATTTATAAACTTAATTATGTGAATTTATGTACTCAGCAGTCTACAGCAAATGGACACAATAGATTAAAAGTGTAAATATTGTGAAAATAGACACGAGAAGAGTTTCAGAATTCAGAGTATGCAGAATTAATATCAATAAATTATTACACGTGCAATAAAAATATGGACCGACGTTCCCATTATTGTTTGTCAATCGAATCACTTAAAGAAAAACTAAAACTTTAAAAGAAATAATGAAAATGATTATACTGCAACCATTTGAGAATTTCTTAAACAATTTACTTTTAAGACACTTTTTGAATAATCATATATATATATATATGTAATATCAATCTCCGGAGGAGGATAAGCATATTCTAAATAAATAAATAGTTAAAATTGGTAAATTTATGTATAAAAACGATTCTATAGGCCTAGTTTTACACTAAACCGTCAGCTACGTAAATACGTAAAAACTTTAAAAATTGTGCTTAATGTTGACGATATGCATGATTTTTATTCATTCAAAATGCCGCACCAAATATTTGTTCAGATGTGTAATTTAAAATATTTTAAAATTTAAATAGCCATTCAAATATAGATCTACCGAACCTGTATGGAAACATTAAATATTAAATTTTCTATTAAACTCATTAGCAATTTCGCTGGGAGAGAAGAACTTATGGCGTCATTTGATTTCAGATCATTTTCACGGTCAAGTCATTTATTTATGGTATTCCAAATAATTTTACTGTTTGATTTGTCTTTATGAGAGAAATTCCTGTTTTGTTTTATATTTAGGGTTTGTAATAGACTGCTAAATGCTCGGAAGATATTAAATCAAATAAAATTTCGTTTGTCAAGCAGAAACAATTTATGTTTCTTATCGATCAGAAACATTACTCGATCGTTAAGCCAAGGCATGAGCGTACGTTCGGTAGAGATAAATTTAGTTCTAACTGGAAAATACTGATTGAAAATTCCCCAAAGCCATTCGTTCATTCCGATTAAAGTTTAATTTGAATGATTAAGATATTAAAAAAACATATTTTCTTTAATGTGAAAACGAGTATTTCATATGTGTGAATGAAAAAAATACTCAAATTGCATTGAATTGTACTTCAGTAGTAAAGATTTATTTGTAGAAGCTAAACCTTCATAAATCGTAAGTTATCTTAGCCAATGAAAATCATTCACGATTTTGTTAGAAACAAGCAACATTAAAAGAAAGAAGTTGATTGGCGCCAAATATTCTTAACAAAAACTTCTTGAAGCTCAGCTAGATAGATGTCTGACTGTAGATTGAGCCTCGAAAGGCTTAAAGTATCTGTAGAAGAATGAAAATTTTCAAATTTCCTACTGACTAAAAACTAATTATTATCTAATTTTTCGTTCGGTTGTAAATAAATTTCTACTTATTTTATATTAAATTTTATGGAAAATTTAATATCAAGATATTAGGAAATAAATTACGATCTTCATATGATTTAATTGTGCTAACCACAAGCTCACAGTTCATTAATCCATTAATTTATTTATTCTGAAGATAAAATCTTTACTAAACCAATTTCAGAAACAGGAATTCTTTCCGATCTTTCTTCATATAGAATAATGTACATTGTTAATCAAAAATTAAATTTTAATACGAAGAATCTAAATACGAAGATCAAATATACAGTACTGTATATTTGGGTCTATACACATAATCTTGGCCAATGCTAACTACATTTACCCTCTATCAATTTTTAGGATGTATATTTCATACAATAATGTTTCTCGCTTGTTAAATGTATGAACATCTAAGTAACTGGAAATAGTTAATTAACAGTCATATTGATTGACAAAGGCTATATTTGTCTACATTAGGCTAGGTTAGGTTAAATTAAATTGATTATATTTGGTATGAAAAATAAAGTGGATCAATAAAAAATGTAATAATAAACGTTAAAACCAACGTCCATAGAATATTCAACCATTATCAATTTATCATCTAACATTTTTTCATTCTGTGATTCAGCCATCAACCTCAACTTTGATTAAATTTTTTAAATAATGAATAAAAAATAATCGCATTATAAAAGTCGACAAAGATTGAATTTCTTGACAAAAAAAACAAAGGAAAAATTTACTAGGAAATAGGAAATGTTATACATGAAATCATTCATTATGGCCTTTACTTTTTGAACACATAAAATGCTCATTATGAAACTAATTTTCAAATTGAAAAAACCTGTAATTTACTGAAAGAATATGAAGTAATAATAAATTGACAAAATTTATACTGATCCACTTATAATCTTTAGATTATTTTATTTATAATATATAAAAAATAAAGCCTCGAAATCATTGAATGTTGTAACTTTTAAACAGAAAGCTTTATAAATTCTAAGTTCTTCTTTGCATCTATTTTTGAAAATATCTGAAACATAAGTTAATATTTATCACTGGATTTACTGCCTACTTAACAAAATTATACCAAACTTTTATATCATTTGGTAAAAAACTTCACAGTCTGTGGAGACTTACTGCAATCGAGTGAATTAATATACTACATAAATACAAAGTATTGTATATTATTTCATGGTTTACTAGCTACTAATTGCGATTGTTACATAGCATCATTTAGTTTTAATATCAGGAATTTCTTTTAAAGTTTTGCCTAAAGCTTGTTCATCACCTAATATTTAATTTAATCTAATCTATAAAGAGAATCGATTTATACAGTTTTATAATAAACAGTTTTTAAGCAACTGTAATGTAGTTAAAGTTAATCATAGAGTATTTATATATAGACATCAAATATTTTTCCAGAGAACGTATCTTGTATGCAGATCATAGAATATCTTGCATGCATAATTTAACAGAATTAACCAAGTTTTTTAATTGATAAATCTATAATCTTTCTACAAGCAAAACAATATAATTGAATTATCGATAAAATAAAAACCAGAATTCATCAAATTCTATTATAAATAAGAAGAATAAAAATAAACGCTATAATAAATTAAGGATAAAAGATAGAAAGATACTAATCTTTTACAGAAACAAAAACCTGAAAGGATTATTCATAAAGGATAATTGAATACCTTGCAATTATGAACGATGTTATTCCCCCAAATATGTTGCTTACCCTAATAAATTAGCCGCTCCGGAGCTTTCTCTTTGAAATTTCATTTTTGGAAGGATTAAATACATTATTATAAATGACTTACAACTTCGGTATTCATGTATCGAACGTTCAAAAGAGAATAATATTTTATTGTTGAAATCGAAGGTTTTCAATTTGATATCTCTCCAAAAATAGTCCATTGTTGGTAAATATTGACTTCATTTCTCATCTATTGCTGCAATCAACAGAAAAATATATATTGCAGAATATTTCTTAATTGAATACCACGATAAATACAATTTTAAGCTATTGTTTAGAATTCGATTTATATTGATATTAATGAAAAACTTAAGGAAATTTTAAACCACTAATTTTAATAAATATCATAGAATATATTTACAATACATATGTTACTCCAATTCGTATTGTATGATATAAAAACAAGTAAATTAATATCATATTTAAATAAAGGCAATAAAGACAGGCGTTAAACAGAGGAAATAAACAGGAGCAATATAGAGAGGCGTTAAAGAGAGGCAATAAAGAGAATGGAATAAAGCGTAGGCAACAGTGCAACATATAAGAAAATTTTCATCTTACAATTATCTGAAAATAACCAAATCCACGAACGGATTTCAAATTCGAAGCACAAAATTTATTGTCTTAAATTCTGTTTCTTCCAAATCGTGAAATTTTTTTAAATTCAAGAAAAGACGTTTGTTGCCACGGTCAAATTTGCAGAATTCTTAACGAAATAATTTTAGTTTGTGGGTTAATTGAATTTTCAAAGATTTTAGCTGTTTAAATTTGACGATACAGAAATAGAATCAGTAACGATTGAACAATCTTTTGACGCGCATATAAATTTTATTATAAGTAATCTAGTATATTAAATAAGAATATGTAATAATTTTACGCATATTCTGCAAAACAATATAATTACACAAAAATTATCATCAGGATAAATTAACAAAAATAATTAATCTAATTACCATTAGATTATCTGCCAAAAAAATATAGGTAGAAAATAGAGTCGTTAATTAGAAAATGAACTCTAGGTCGTGTAATATACCTAAAGGAAAAATAATTTACGGATTTTTATAAATAAAGTTTTGAATTATTTAATTAATTCATTTCAAACCTCAGATTAAAGAAGATAAAACGGCATCGGCTAGATTTTACATTCATTAAATTTTCAATCTGTGTTCGATACGGAGAAATTCTCGTATATTTATATAGGCTTACAAGGCGACCAATTATAATTTTATATAAATATGTGTACAAATAAGGCCACCATCATAGAATCTGTTTTTCCTATTAATAACAGAATTTCAATTAGTTGTTATATTTTATTAATTGTATAGTCGAAACTAAATAACGTATATATACATACCCTTATAATAATACTCTCGACTTGAATTCTTTCGTTTTCATTATATCATGTAGAAAATAAAGGTTTATTATATAGTCTAAAATTTTGAATGGAACTATTTACGTAACATATTTTATACTATATTGTCTGTAATTAATTTTTTGTCACCATATTTTACTCATTAATCACAAAACTAACCATTTTTGTCAAGATATGTTTTCACATATATGATAAAAGTAAAAAATTGCTGCTTTTATATATTTACGACTGATATTTTTTAGAATTCAGTTACAGTTGAGTTTAAAATACTTTTTAGACATATTAAAATTCAATTCCCTCCTCCATAGAGCTAGATTCAATACTTAAGATCAAGTAAAGATAATATTTCCTTTTTCTTTTGGGAGGGATTATCTCTACTTTGTAATTAGGTTAGATTAGGTTAGATAAAGTTAGATAAAGTTAGATAAGATTAGATTAACCGAACCTACTGGAATAAGTACAAACTAAGAATTAAACACATTGGTTTAAGAGAGAATTCCTAAACTCGTACCTACAGGAATTTATGTGGCTTGAAAGACACTAATACAATGTTTTTTATGATTTTTGGTTCTTAAATAATTATTATTTAACAAATTCTTTTAAGTTTTATCCTGATGTCGGACTGCTTTACTTTATTTTTTTGGGAGAGATCATCTTTATTAATGTGATCTGGGAGGGATTATCTTTACTTGATCCAATACTTATTTCTAACGAAGATATTTTATTGTATTCTTGGTTCTATAATAACTATCACTTGATCAATCGGTCAAGATTTACAAGTGCGCTTGTAAAATAATATAAGAGGTTTTAAGTCATTATAATAAAAGTTGAATTACTACTATAATGTATTATAGCTCTTCATCTGCATATTACATGGCTTTAACTAAACAATTTTTAATTGCATATTTGTAACAGATATATAAATACTAGAGGGATTTATTTCAAAATTTAATTATAAGTTTACATAATTAATCTCTTCAAACCATCTAGTATAAAATAATAATGGCTATTTAATTAACAAAGAAGATACGTAAATATAAGTTCAGTAAATATTTTGATTCTACATTTTTTTTAATTGTTTCAAATTTGCTACTGTTTTAAACGAGTCTCTAGATCATTTCATGCACAATTACCCCTTAAATAAAGTTCCGTTTAATTGCATTAATTGTTGGGAATGGTGGTAAATTATAGCCATTTGGAATTCTTAAACTGTACACGTGTTCACGCATGTTCTGTTCCTGAACGCCATTCATTTTACTATTCTGCAAAAGTCAAAATGTTTATTGTCTTATAAATACGTCTAATATCATCTCTTCCCTCATTAGATTCGGAAAACAAATTAAAACTAATTGTATATCCTGCGAGTCACTTAGCGGACGAGCAAAAGGTCCCTCGATAAAAAATTCTTCCCCACAATAAAAGTCCGTATGAGATTACTGAATGAACCAATCCATAATTCATATTTTGACGCAATATTCCGTCTAATTTTTCTGTGCATTACTTTTAGCAATGATGAAAAATCGGCGTACTTTTCTCATCATATTTATTACCTTGAATATGATATTTATTTACCTTATTTGACTGTCTGCGTATTTTTACAACGCATGTACAATGCTTAGTGAGAACACTGATTACAAAACGATTCTTCAGTTAAATATGGCCTAAGTTTTTTACTCAGATATTTAAATATTGACACTCAAGTTGATATATTTACACGAACATTAGAATTTATTCTATCATTTATACTTGGAATCCTAAGTTCTTAAAAGATCGAAGACTTTTAATCTCCAAATCATTCAGATATAATTCTGTAATTGCAGATACTCGGTTTTACAAATATCCTCCATTTCGTTCGTTTATTAATTATCAGAATAACGTAGTGAAAATATTCTCTATCGATAGAATGGCTTCATATTTCTCACGGACACAAATGGGAATTTATTCTGTCGATAAAAAGTTTTCATATTTCGAAACAAATCGAAATATACAAGTTTTTTTCATTACAATCTAGCAAACGAAAATACATATAATGATCTCATTTTCAAAAATGAGAAACCTAATTTGGAAAACAAAAATGTAATTTTATAGAACAAAATTTAGTTACTTTAATTGGTGTTACTTTGATATGCGATCTACAAAGTATATGTTATCTACAACAATAGGTTATTCTGCAGAAACTATTTGGTATAATAATCCTACAGAACAAAGTTTTATGATACCGGTACCGTATGATACCTTACATCGGTATTTGTTGACAATACCGGTATTATTATTAGGTTCCTGGCTGACTCTATCCGATCTAGGGTACTTAGGACCTATCGATAGGAATATATATATATTCCCGGTAGAAAGTGGAAATAATATTTAATTTTGTTTGGCTCAATACTAATAAATGAACAAGTAGTTAGGAAAATAGTTATTATTATAATTAAAGTGAAAGTTAAATTACAGATGCTGATCTCTACGATGAATGAAGATAATGAAATCAAAATGAAGATAACTTACAGTATATATATATATCTGGTTTACTTTAATAAATGTTATATTTCTCTTAAAATTGATGAGTTTACTTTATTATCCTCTTTATTTCAATGAATACGGTACCTTAAATGAAAACTGAAGTTCATATATTGAACAAAGTATAATTCACCTGTAGATACTTTCGTGATTCTCACTAGGTAGATTATCTTTACCTTATCTCATCAATTGTACCGTGCATATTATATACACTTCATATAATGTAAAATATAACACATTGTCAATAAAACACTTTAGTCAAAGGAAATAGTATTTATTATATAGACTCCCAGATTCTGGGATCGAACCTGATAAATACTATTAATTATATATATACAAAAAATAATAATCAAGATCACAAATAGTTTCTTAGGTACCTTATCACGGTACAATCTATCACTTTAGGCTAATAACAATGTAAATGTAAATATTCGTATGGTTATGGTAGATTAAACACCACAACCATGAGTTGAGTAAATTCTATTGTTTTAATAGACTCTTATATCAACACAAAGGTAGAATACTTGGTGAAAATACGATCTCTTTTCATAAACTCGGTTTCAATTGATCTAGTCACTAGGGTTTCCTTCACATGCGTATAATATCTTATAGACTGTTCGTATCACTAATAACTTCGTAATTCATCAATATTTAAGGTAACTTTTAACATCCTTCACAAAACAATGTAAAATCATTAATTAGTTCGCACATACTTGTAGAATATTTCGATTAATAATGCATGGAATTCACGTCTGTCAATGTCACAAAATCGTTCGATCTTATAATTAGAAAAATCGTAACTTTAGTTTTAATTATCAAACTTTTAAGTATTCGTTCACCTTGTGTTTTGTAGATACTGACGCTTATTAAACTAATACTGTCTTGTATCTTTTATAAAAATGATGTTTACAAGACCAGTATCAGAATTAGAGTAGTTTGGCAATACGTATTACGGTATTACCCTTCTTTTGCATCTAGTTGATTTAATTAAATAAGTTACCGTAATTGATATATAGTTGCCAATTATGCTTTTTGTACTAAATATAATGTGATATTGTTGAATTGAATATAACTTTTAGTTAATATAATTTATATATTCTTACTCTATAGTTACTATCGTTACACGGTACATAAATGCATAATTTTTGATCTAGTAATGCTACAACATTTGAAACAATCATTTTAGTTTATCTTACTGATATTATAATTAGGATATATTGGTTTATTATATTAAACTAGATGAATAAATAGATTTATTTTCTTATCCTGACTAGTTATGTAGATTCCTAAGTTATATTATGTAAATATATTCTAGATTGAATATTATACATGTTATAAAATATCACGTCATTCGAACTAAAATACATCTAGTTGGTACCTTTTTAGTTAGCTACTTGATAAATAATAATTTAATTGAATAATTGTTTTAACTATCCATATTCTGCGTAAATGAATAGATATACTTTGAGTTGTTTCATTTATAAATAGCTAGATAATACTATAGTTTGTTATAAACTTATATTCTTTGGCAAGTTTATTTTGACTAGAAACTTGTAATGTAATTTGACTAATTGGTTGACTTTTAAATGTTAGTTATTTTAATTCTCTTTATATACTTTCTGAACTTTTAGTTCCTTTATTATTCAAAGTCTAGTTGAGGTCAAAAGAACCTTTTCCGACCTTGATTCTCATACGATATAAAGTAGTTGTTCTATTCATATTCATTTAGATAGATTTGTAATGAGATTTTGTAGTTCAATATAATGGATCAGAACGTGGTCAATTGACGTCAATTTCGACGAACCCGACATTAGGTTAGGTTTAATTTTACATTCTGTAACTTGAAATTGTTTCTATTAGAGAAAAATTCTAAAGTCTTATAAAAAATTTAAATAATTTTATTAATAAAAAAGAGCTCTTTGGGTCTCAAAAACCTAACCTAACCTAACCTATACTTGTTTCATGTAGTCCAAAATAAATAAAGAATATGCCATGACGTAGATCACATACCAAAATAGAATTTGTGCGTTGTAGATCACATTGGTTTGTAGATCACATTGACTTGTAGATCGCATACCAAAGTAGCAGCCATTAGTTACTATATCAAGTTTATCTCAGTTATAAATTTAATCCTAAAATAAAATATAAACAACGTAACTAACTGTCTTATTCCATAATCACGACACAGAATATTATCAAAATGTCGTAACAAACGAAGTTCGAGAGAAGGCTACGTATAAGTTTCGGAACTGATCTCTACAGTTGTCCTTTTTGTCTATTGTTTAATGGACATATTATTGATAAATTATCTGGATATTGAGAAAGGCTGAGTGAATTTTTCCGTAGATCAGCGAAGAACGAGAAAAAAATGAATTTCGATGTTACGACAAATTGTTTATTAAGACTCTAGATCTTTTTCACGAAGATCTAAAAACTCGGAAGAGAAGAAGATCGACTAGATTTATATTTTGATCTAAAAAATCTTCTTTCGACTTCCAATATTTGACGACCAATTTATCTACTTGATAAAAAATACAGCTCGTTTCGCTTCCTTTTTTATCAATATAGAGAGAGCCGGTCACAATTGCGTATAGAGAGAATTCTACGGCAACATTGACACAGAGAGAGAGATGCTGTAATAGAGAGATAAAATATTATCAGAGTAATTAGTTAAAGTTTCCTAGAAGTTCAGGAGAAAGTGTCGATAAGAACACAAAAGAAAATAGATTGATTATATATCTTAGCATAAAGCTTTATCTAATATTTTATCAAGATTATCTTTAATTTTGAAAAATATATTAAAAATATACGGTATATTATTAAAATTATATTGAAATCATAAATGAATTCACTATGTAAAAATTATTAGAATTATATAAATTTTTGGTCTTGATCATTTTTATGAAATTTAATTTTTAATACCGAATGTATTTAACAAAACCTATCTAACCTAACCTAACCTAGTTAACATAACTTAATTTAATCTAATATAGCGTCTATCATTTATTATGATGGTTAATCAACTATTCTAAGTCACTAAAATATTTCGTTCATTCTTCTATAGAATCTTCGAGTATACCAACGAAAACCATCACCATTGAAATACATATAATCATTTGAGTATATCCATATTTAGAATCTATTCTAACTACATTTACTAAATCAATTCATAGAATATCAAAATTTATCCTTCATAACTAAAATTTCACTTTGGATTCACAATTTACATTATTATCTTTTTTATAGAACAATGAGAGGATAACGTGGAACAATATCGAACTGTATATAACATTGTGCTCTCGAAAATGGTTTCAAAGGTGTTACAAAATATTGCTTAATCATCAATTCATGAACATCATGTTAGGAATATTCAATTTTTAGATTACGTGAGAATATCAATTGAAAATTCAAACTGATCAAATGTTGTGATATGATATTGAATCTGTCAGACTTGATGAAAAGAACAAAAATGCTGACGGTTGCAATATTACACCAATCTCTTTGATACAGGAACATTTATTTCTTCTTTCAGTAAAAAAAAGTACTTTATAACATTTGTTTTAGAAACAGAAACAGAAACTAGAAACTAGATAATCAAATACACAACGTTTTGTTACAGAAAGAGATCTCTAGACTAAATATTTTAATAACGTTTCCCGCCTTTGCGTATTAAAATATTTAGTCTAGAGAGAGAGCTCTTTATATAAAAATACAATGCCGAGACTACAAGTATTCACCTTTACACCAGGTTTTATTAAGCATTAAATATAAATATTTTTCTTTATATTATATGTTAGAAAATCTTCAGCTATAAAAACAATCTGTAGATATTTGTAGCAAAAATTGACATCAGCAATAAAGGTAATCGAGTACGACTAAGTACCGATCTCTGCTTTATTGATAGACGAACAAGAAAACAATAAATATAAATAATACAAATCAGCTCCATAACAAATCTATATAATAATTACATTTCATAGTCGTTTATAATAGTTGATAGTACATATATTTAGCTATTCAGGAGGCAGTCTTAGAATGTATTTATCATTTGTGTATTTATTTGTTGAGTAAGACTTCTCCAGTCTTAATATCTCTCCTCAATCCTAGGAGATTTTGGTTGTACAAAAATGAATTATTATTTGCGAAAGAAATAATAATTGTTTCAAGCTCTAATAAGACTATTTATTTATTTATTTATTGCTATAAATTTACATATAAATTCAATTTATATGCAACTGTAGGAATACTATACATTACTAAATATAACATAGTAGGTACATGTATCGTTTATGCTACAGAAAAAAGTTTGTACAGTACCCGAGAATATGTTATATACAGGGTGTTCTGAAAGGCACTGTGCATTTATCTTTTTTATTAACATACGTGTAACAACAGCCTCTATAAGACATAATGGTATAAGAATATAACAGGAGTAGCTAGATCTGAATGCATTACTATTTAATTAATCGACTTATTTTTATTATTTATTTTTCACATCCAAGTGGATTTTAAATGCTAAATAAATATAAATTATACATTTTTTTCATTTTCAGTATTAGACCAGTTGTCTTGACCTCTATATTTTGGGTTCTCTATCAAGTAAGAATTCTTGTTAACTTTAATTAAATTAACTAATATATTACGAATTATAACACTCAAAAATGAATTTGTTATTTCACAGGGAATCTTACCTAAGGGTAAAATTTTATTTACTATCTTCCATAATAGTTAACTGACTATTATTATTTCTATAGCTTCTATCCACAAATTTATGAATATCGTGTTTGGTTTTAAAAAATTTGGTCAGAAAGATAAATAAAATTCACAAAAGGAGAAAAAAATCTGCTTCTAACTATTTTTGGCAAAATCGAACACAAAATTCTTAATAGACGTGTATATCAGTGTTTAAAAGCTCTATCATGTGTTACTTATAGACATCGATTCATTAAAGATAAAAATTATGAATGTAATT
>JAJNBT010156488.1:0-11081 GCA_028455955.1 Notopais sp. p TS-2021 | reverse complement strand
CCTAATGGTTTTTATGAGTGTGTTTGGTGTAATTTCTAAGAGAAAAAATGAGTTCTGGTTTTGAGGGATGGTTTTGAGGGATATTTGTGGTATTTTGAGGGATATATCGAGTGTCACTTCGATATAAAACTTTCTTAAGTGTTTACATTCTCAAGTTCATTTCATTAAACCTCAAATCATACTTCTATTTTAAGAAGTCTATCTTATAATAATTTCAATATTTAAAAAAAAAGAAATAATATTTTGCTGGATTCTGAACTATATTTGCGATATTTTGACTTCTACATATTTCAGCCATTGTTAAACTAATAAACTAAGATTGAAGTAGTTTTTGAAATAATCTAAATAATAAAAGTTGATATAATCCTTTAAGAGTTTAAGTTAAGAATGGGAAAACGTCATTGCATTTCATCGCTTTCCGTTTACATTTATTTATTTACATTTATTTATAATAAAAAATTCATCATAAAAATCGTGTCTTTTATTAACGATCAGTGATAAACAGCGGCGATGAAAAGTCTCGGTGATGAGAGGCGATGATGAATTGGCGGAGATGATCCTATCTTATAAATTATTGTGCGGAAAAAGACACATTTTTAGAAATATGATAAGTTTAGTGAGTAGGAAGAATTATTGCCCGGGTAAAGGATAATCTTACAAAACTATAAATTAATCTAAAATTACTTTGATAGAAGTTACGCAGTTTATTTAACTAGCAAATATTATACAAAAAAACAATTAAAACCAGATATAACATTCTTAAAGTTGAGGTTTAAAAGATTGTAATAAAATATAGAAATATCATATCAAAATATTAATTTACTGGAATTTCCCCGTGCGTTTTTAATAAGTTTTCGTGTAAAAGAAAACAATTCGCTGAAAACGCTGTGATAAATAAGGCTGAATTGCTGACTCTTTCTTTCCATATTCGCTCTTTGGTAGAGTAATATATGGTCATGTATTATCAGATTCCAGAATACTGTTCGCAATACAAAAATAACTATTACTTTGAAATATTTAGTAAAATCGTACTTAAATACATCAGACACTCATTATTTGGTGACAGGTAATTTTCCACGCGATAATTCATAGATACATGCATGTAGTGAATGCTATTTAAATGCTTAGATTAGGTTAGGTTAGCCAATTTTTTGCAGGAGAATTTACCTACAACCCATTATAATATTTGTATAACTTAAAATAGTCATTAAAAACTAAACAATATTTGGCCCTCATTTAAAAGTACAAGGACGTGCAATTTATAGGCATGTTCTTATCACTTAAATATATTAGTTAAGTTTAATAAAACAGGACTACAAATAAAGGACATGTTCTCAGACTTTCCAAAATACCCGAAGCTATACGCCTATGAAGGATGGCCAATGATGGACAAGGGCTGTTGTATAGGGTCCCAACTGGTGAAGGATTTAGATAAAAAGTCTCGTCGTCAAATTGAAATATCACCGTAAATTTCATAGTCGAAATTAGTTGTATCATGCACGATATTAAATCAAAGTTTTATTCTTAAAACAAAATGAATGATGCATGAATAGTTTCAAATTATAAGTAGCCAGACGATCAAAGTGGGCAACTGTCATATCTAAGAATAATTTCAGTTAGAACCCATCAATGAAAACTAATTATTAAGATGAATTAATTGTGCCCAATTGCGATTCAAGTTGCATATTATAGATGAGGAAGTACCTATACAAGTGCCAATGATTCCAATCTAGCGAGCTCAATGAGGGACGTATATAGCTCGTAAAATGATATCCTATCGACGATTAAAAGGATAAAAATATATAAACGATCGTTATCCTTAATTGTTTAAACGTATTAAATTTACGTTAATAATTTAATGTTAGTTAGGTTAATAACTCCGAATCTGACTTCAAGATATACAAGGAACACCATTATCTTGATAGTAAGTTGACACCAATCAGATTAATTATAATCAATAAATTGGCAACGTATTTATTAATTATTAAATGGGCGTGACTATATTTTTAGTATTATTCAAAATAGTGAGCCGTGGTCCGTTGAACAATCTGTGAAAATATCATTGAAAATGGTCCTTCTAGGTCACTATATTTGAATTTATTATAACTTAATTAGCCATAGCTATTTTCTTTATTGACCAATCACAAGCCATATTCACACTTCTGAGCAGTATAGTACTCGGATTCATAAGCCATAACTATTTTCTTTATTGACCAATCACAAGCCATATTCTCACTTCTGAGCAGTATAGTACTCGGATTCATTCGGATTATTGACACACTCACATTCTATAGAATATTATAATAGTAAATGTATTCTAATCGACCTGACCTTCGTAAGATCGTGTTGATATCAAATTTATTTTATCGCTTGAATATTATAATGTTTACATATCCTGTTATTAAGCCTGAATCCATGGATAAATCATGTCACGAAATACTTGTGGATATGAAAGTTTCAACTTAAATTTTGATTGATCGTAAATTGTGTATTTTGCAGCCATCAAAAATACTATGAAAACAGTCAGAATTTTGAAACTAACATATAAACAGATGTAATTTCAAGATCTCCCATCAGATTACAGCAGAAACTGTTCACTAAATAATTCCATATAACGAGTATCGTGCTAAAGTACCTTCATGAGAACCACCAATACACAGCAGATACAAATTAACTATATATTATACTCGTAGGATAAGTAACTCCGTCGGAAAATTAGAAAACGACATTGTTTTTATGCTCAAAAGTCTCGTATATGAGGAATAACTAATTAACATTTCATTGTTTATTCATTTCTGACCAATTAAAAATTGTTTTCAAAGTAAATTATTAAAGTTAAAACTCGTCGTTAATTGAGTTTTACTCTTTTTCGCTTCCTTATTCTCGTGGAGAATTAACTTGAAATCGAATTTCACCATTTTTTATTCATATACAGACACATATATTTTCTTTTGCCACGAATTTTTCTCTGTCCAGAAAACATCTCTTTCAATGTCTCGTTTTTCACTCTCGGAAGTCTTAAAAATAATCGAAAAAGTGTAATTATTTTTGTCTGATTATTCACTAGATAAAAATAAAATCTTGATTATTTGGTCAATAAATAATGACTTTAGTCAGAATAAAAGGAAAGTTCGATACTTTCATTAATTAAGATTGATAGACTCTCGACATTTTAATTAAGAATTATAGACTGTCTTGACATATTAATTATTTAAATCTTGATACTTGATAGATATATAATTTTAGACAATTTTCTCATGATATTAATCGTTTAAAATAATCTGATAAAGAAAGTCTCTAAATATGACCTGTGTAAGGTCATATTCAATGAGCTGAACATGTCAATATTTAGCTTTTAAACAAAATGATTTGTATTTTCATGCCAAAAAAGACTGATTTAATTGTCACTTTCAAGATTTGATTATCGAATGGTCACGATTACATAGACATAAATTGGGGTCTTTTAAGTCATCATGAGCCATGTGATGACTAATTATAATTCAATATATCATGCACGAAAGAGTTGCATCATCCGCAAAACAATGTCAGATATACTGAGCCTTGACTCTGGAGATGATTCAACAGTCTCTTTCATGAAGACCAATAAGTAAACAATTTAAATTCGTGGAGAAAGACGAACATGCAAAGGAAAGAACATAGATTCTCAACGCCCATCAGATCAACTCCTCCCTTGTAAATTATTAATCAATATTAACCTGTTGGTCAAGTTAGTCACGATAAATAATACCTATCATGGTTCATTCAATTAAAGAAATATATTATCTACTAGCTTTCATCTAAATAACTATTAAATTTATTGCAAATTTCATACTTGTATAATGAATTTGGAATCAAATTTATCAAAATTGTCGTCTTCAATTATTATTGAGGAATCGATTTCCAGATAACCAATATGAAAATGACATCACTTCGAGGTATAATTTATTAAGATTGGCTAATGAGATATAATTGAGTATACATATAATAATTTTTCATAATTTATATTTTGTAATTTAGAATAGAACAGGTTAAGAAAGAATTGTAATGATATATTTTACAAGATACATATAATACAAATATTTATATAAACTTATTGTTTATTGTTTAATTTATGTGATTGGATAAAACGATAAAAATTAATTATATATAAAGTTAATATTTAATTTTCTATTCATGTACCAAAAAGACGGACGGAGTATTATTGTATATAAAAATAATTTTATAAGTTTATCAAGAGCGAAAGTGTAATTTTTCTTCACAATTCAACTTCTTAATAATAGATCTTCCGGTTAATATTTCATGCCATCATCATATAATAATATAATATAGCTCCTTACCTGTATAGAGAATATGTACTGTATCTGATTGTAAACATACAACATATTTTTATATGTAAAATTAGAAATAGGCCCACTGTTAATATTATTGGAATGAGTGCTTACGTATAGCATATTTCTAAAACATACTAAGCTACGGGACTCTTTTATTTGATCAGGTATACAGTGGTAGACTGTTGCACAAGATGAGACTGGTGTAAATAACAGTTATTATTTAACCTGGGAGGAGGAATTGGTAAATTATTTGATGGTAGTGTTATGTACATTTTTGGCACTATAACCAAAGAGAATAGATATAAAGAGGGTCAGCTCCTATCTTATATATGGCTTTCTGCATTGAGACTGAATCCACTATTAAGAAATATGGTATTTTATTTCACGATATAAATCGTTATAACTCTATGGGAAATTATGGTTATTTTTCGGTTCTTGTGAATTCTTGTTACCGTCGTGTTGACTTTCTTAAAAACAAATACGATATTCTTAAAATTGAGGTTCTTAGCTATAGAAATATATTTATTTTAAAAATTTGAATAGTGATTTTCATATAATACAAGACAGTTAAATATGGACCATATGGGAAAGATTTGCATATATGCAATGTTGCCAACTCTTAAGTGAATGATTCCAAGATATGACTAGGAAAATAAGAAAATAGCCATTTATCACTTCTATGATGTAGATTAAATTGATATTGTATTCATATCGATAATTGAAACCAAATACAAAATCGAATTAACATTTCGTGGATGTTTTATACCGGTATATTGCTGCAATAAGTTACGATCAAGTGAATAGGTTGCACCACTGTAATTAAATTTAGTTTTGAAATTGCAAAAAGTTAGTATAGACCTAAGCTATATGTTGTATTACAACAATTGTTATATGCTGCATTCAGTGGATTGTTTAGTGATAAATAAGTGACATATAGTGACAAAAAATAAATTATAGACCAAAATAGAATAAAATATGTTACAAACATAGTTCCATTAAAATTTTTAGGCCAAAAATGAATTGCCTAAGTTGATGTTGAATACCGTAAAACTGGGTGATGTCGGACGTGGGGGGTATTCGGAGGGTCAAGTCGGATAATCAAATAGGCATCAAGTAGCTATAAAGTTTTACACCTAGAACAAAAAAATTTGTTGTACAATTAAGTACTCTTACTTAGGCTAACTGTCCAACACAAGTTTTTGTTCTAGGTGCTGCAAAAGTTTAATAGCTACTTAATGACAATTCCGACGTCACCCATTTTACGGTACTGATTTAAGCTGAAATTTTTTTGCCTACCTACCTGCATTAAATTACAGTTTAATTAAAGGTATTAGGTTAATTATATGATAGGCGCTTTGTCTTTAAGTATAATCTAAATCTGGTATATTCTACTAGTGCATTCGTTACGCATTTTAAAACTTACATGCATAGATGCAACCAATTAAAACTCACTATTCAACTGCTTATAACTAAATACCGTATATAAAAAGGTAAAAGAATTAAACCCTTATATCGCAATAAAGTTTATAACCTCAACTTTACGAATATAAAGTTTGTTTCTATAATATCTGTATAAAAAATATGATTATCACCACAAATATAAAATTTTGTGAATTCACCCGTAGAGATAACTTATATATTATGAAAAAAATACTATGACAAAATGGGCTGAAGCTGACTCTCTATATCTATTTGCTATTCTCATCGCACATATATTATTTAAAATAATGAATGTCAAACATATTTCATTATTTGAACTCTCTAATTATTCTAATATATACAAAAAACAATAAGTATACAGTATGTCGATAACGCTGACTCAAGTGATAATTAACTCCATATATAATTAATTAATACTTTAATAGTTAGGTTAGGGTACGCTATTAACTTCATAGGCAATTAATTCCCTATCCAACGGTTTACAACATATGATAAATAACATTTTAATGTACACAACCGTCAATCGTTACAGGGCAAACATCAGTTTAATATAAAGAGCGAAGGATGATTCGATTTTAAAACCATTAACTTCTAGGCAATCATTTCCCTTAGATTTTTTAGCAAATAAATAACTAAAAATATTCAAAAATTGCAATAAATTCAATAATGTGATATTAAAATGAGGCGTCTTGAGAATAACAAAACGTATTATGGGGATTTTGGAAGTTTCCATTCGCAGAAAATATACATTTTCTGGCATATAAATTGTTTTTGTACTGCATTGTACTGCAGAAGACTTCAATCATTATTTTCTTGACTCCCAGATACTACTTCAGTGTATCTCGGCTTCCTGCATCGATTATAATTGATGGCACAAAATTCTACGTATTTATTTGCTCGCACATCCAATGAGGTTACTTATTTTTAAAATTGCCCCAAGGTCAGTTGCAGTCATTGTGGGTTTGTCATAATGTATAACTAAGTATCGATTTTCTATTGTATGTATATATGCTTACTACTGAAGATGAAACTCTAAGCGCATTTATAGTTGAAAACAGTCTTCTAAATAATACCCAGCATGGGTTTCGTTCTGGATACAGTACAGGTACAGGTACAGGTAATAAAATGTATTTTCCCTGCCTTCTCCGAAAAATTATATGCTGTGGCAATTTTATTGGATTTAAGCGAGGCTTTTGACACTGTTCACCACCGTATTTTGCCACTTAAACTCGAATGTTCCGGTAAAAGAGGTTTACTTCTGATGTTTTTGGGTCATATTTGACTTATATAGAATGCTATTTGTTAAATATGGAGAGTCCCAATCTGATAACTAATAAACTATCCAGTTGTAGCTTCCGTTCCCCAAAGGAGTCGCTGCTTGGCGCCAGTCATATATAATTTGTATACAAACGATCTAAGTGATTATTATCAAAAATCAATAAGGTATTCTATGTAGATGATACTGCCCTGATTCTAATTTGTGATGATCTTGCTGCCCTTGGTGGGGATGAATGAGAAGTTGCAGTAGTTGTCGGAGTAGTAAAGGTACAATAGGCTCTCGTTGAACATTGATTAATTCAAATTTATCATTTTCTCTTCGCTTTCAGTAGATGTAAATATTATTATATAGATTACAAATCTATCGATCGTGTTTGTGACTTTAAATATTTAGGCATAAATTTAGACTTATATTATTAATTCTAAATTATGGCAATGGTGTGGTATAACTTAGGTCGAGTCAATTTTGTGATATTCGTGCCGCAAGAATATGTTATTCCTCTTTTGTTTATTCAACCTTGACTTACGTCTTACGGTATAATTGTTTTAGTCGCAGCTTTCAGGACAACCTCTAAACTCAACAAAGTCCAATGTTATCGGGATACAATTATTAAAAATTTATTTAAAAATTTTGTGAATTGTAGAGAAAGAGATGTTTCTGAGATAGGAAAGTAGTTAAAAGTCGCCCAAATGATGTACAAAATAATGATATTGAATGATTTCAGTTTTCTGAAGAGTTGTGTCCTTGTATCTCATTTTAATCCGGTCCGTGCAACATGAAACCCCGAAATAATGTAGAGACCAGATTATCCGAGAGTTATAGATGCTATATATATATAAGAATGAGTTTTCAGTAACAATTTGGTTAATGTCCCTATATATATCAAGCAGGCGTCCACTGTATATAACTATTTGATTTGTTATTATTAGTTAACATTTTTTATATACAGTTCTACATATATTTATTTTTCACTTTATTAATATATATATCTAAATTACTGTTGGAAATGAAGAATCGTATGCATTTCATGTAGGGGTCGCAAATCGGTAATATTTTTTCGGATGCGACCTCTAATTTCATATCAATTTTCTCAATTAAATATTCTATTCTATTTTGTCATATTTACTCGATTTATATTAATATTTGTCTTTTTTTACTATTAAGTTTTGCTCTTTAGACATCGTATTTTGTTTAGTTATTTTTCAACAAATATAATATTCCTATATAAATGCTCTGGCGTACAAATGTCCTGCGTAAAAATAAATATTTTGACGTATAAATGTTGGTATATAGATATTTGGCGTACAATTATTGGCATAGATATTTGGCGTACAATTATTGGCATACAAATTTCCTAGAACAGAATAATCATTCATCAATTATTTATGTATATATACATCTATTGGTGGACATCCTTGAAAAAAGTAATATTAGCCATCAGTTATTCTACTTATATTAAATGAAAAAAAAATGAAAATAATTGTAAATTATAACTACGAGTGTTTCGTTTCTATGTAAATGGCCTTCAATTGTGTTAATATTGACAAATAATTTTATGCATTATACGGTTATCGTTATACGAATTGAATCTAAAATTCGAAGCAGGTGATTGGTTACCATTTTAAATTAGACCAATAAGAATCAATACAAATAATCCATTATTGACATTGCAGTTAATTGATCTGATCGACTGTCAAACATTTTTTAACAACCGCAATAGATCCCTAATGCTGGTGGCCACACGTCGCCCTGTAATGAGCATCGCATTGACACATGTCAATCAATCGTTAAGAGAATTACTTTTTTGCCGAGAATTATTAAATCAAATGAATGCAGCCAATTATATTGTTGATTTATAACTATTGTTGCATTCTAATACAATACCGGGAATTAATCTATGTTGACAGAGTCTCTTCCTTTTTGTCTTCGTATAATTCATGCGATAACATAGTATATTCTGTATATATACACAGGTGGCATAAACACATATATATATTACTCACCAGACAATATATAGACACGACACAATAGAGCGTGACGATTAAAGACGAACAAAGAATATGTATTGTAAAGAATATGTTTATTTTCCAATATTCTTCTTCTCGTCCATCGGAAAATCTTTAATCGAGTGAAGGTTTTATTAAGTATAAGTACCTGATAAAAGTTTTTAGCTGTTCTTTCGTTATGAACAGATTAGGAGTATATATACAGGGGTCTTCGAAAGTAAAAAAAATAAGCCAAATTGGAACCTTTATTATTGAAATTGGCTTTTTTTGTCATACTCTGCATGTATATTATTCCTAAGGAGCAGTCAAAGTTCTAAATTTTATTCCATTTTTAATGCTCTTCTGAGGAAATTCCATTACTTGGATTCCAATGCAATGGCGCAATTATTCCGATCATATTTTTCCCAGTTTTATGGGTCAGAATAATCTTTATTTGTATCAATATATAAATAATGTGTTTGTAATGTTATTTAGGAAATAAAGGATCTGTCTCTCTATACAGGGTGTTCGGAAAGTTACTGTGCACTTATATTTTTATTAACATACATGTAATAACATAGTATACGATTATAAAAGTGCACAGTGACTTTCCAAACACCCTGTAGTATAAAAATGACAAAATGATTATAAATAACTTCTCGTTAATATTTCTTTTAGGTAATAATTATTGCATAGAGTATATCATTTGCAGACACTGAAATATAGTTTCCTATGAAATATGGATAATTAGAGAAATAAATCGGGTATGGATGCATAATGTCCGTGTGTGATGCAGAACTTGGTATCGAACTCATGTCATTTTGACCTTCGTGTCAAAGGTCATACAATTTATGGTTTAATTCGCTAGCATTTTCGACAAGCTTGACAAGAAATCATTTTTGGAAGAAATAAAACTATAAATTTTCGTACTTGTAGAAACACGTCTTGGAGGATTTAAACATAGAAAACATCATTATTTAAAAGAAACCTTCACCCAACATTTTACAAAAGCAAAAGATATTTTCTACAACATCTCTATATGTATAAATTTAAATTTAATAGTCATTTAAAAGTAATTATATTTAATGGATAAGAATCAAACTACTCGAAGAGTTCAGTCGCATAGGTCACATCGGGTCAATATAAGGTCACCAAAAATTTGTTTAAGACCAAAGCAAAAAAACTATTTTTTTAATTTTATATCGAGAATAACTTTCAATCACAGGCAAAACGGCAAATAATGAAGTATCTTTCGTATACATTAAGGGTTTAGATTATAAAATGGCAGTAAATGAAATGTATCGATGATTTTAAACAATCTAGTCGTGCATTTATGAGAAGGTGGAGGTGTGATGAAGCATTTCCCGCTTTACGAGATCCTGTCATCACGCATAGATGAGGAACATGTAATTGATTCTCTTCCAATTTTGATCATTTTCTCTCTACATAATTTATGAGTGGTTATGTTTGTAAAATAATTACTTTCTTTCAAGCTGTGTCACTTGACGACATTGACAAAGCAGTTTTGTATAATCGACAAACAATTATTTTGTTAGGGAAAACTATGCGTGTTAAATTATAACTAATTGCAAATTTTGCGAAAATAATTTGTGATAATTAAATCAACAACATATTATAAATAAAAATCCACTTCTAAATTCAATGCCTAGAAGCTTTGATAAAATATTACTTTAATCTTTAATATTATATGCATATTTTGTGATAGGAAATCTTTAATTTTATACAAACCGTCAATAAATTAATTTTTTATTAGAATAAGTTTATATATTTTAGATGGCGACGGATAAATAATTGCAAGTGGAGCGCAAACTGGTGTAATTTTCCATTAGATGCAGTCAATTATAACAAAGGATTGGCCTTTGAAACTCGGCTACAATAATGCATGATCGATATTCACGCGTCTAAATAACTAATGTCCCATTATGCTAAATAAATATATCACAAAATAGATGAAGGTACAATAACTATATTTACAGAACTACTTTTTTATGCAAATATTTTATCTAATATTTTATCTAATATTTT
>JAJNBT010156462.1:0-15068 GCA_028455955.1 Notopais sp. p TS-2021 | reverse complement strand
TACCCATACGCTGGACATAACACCCACCATACAAAAATTCTACTTAACTAGAGGCGGACAAAATCCCCATCAAACTAGTTTTATTAGACAAAACAAGATATAAGAGATTTTTTAATGAATCTTCTTGGGACCGTTTTACCCTGACCAAATTAAACCTAAACATTACTTAATTTAACATAACCTAAATTAATATAACGTACCTGTACCATAATTTAACTTATTTAAATTTAACCTAATTTTCTACTTTAATTTCATTTACCGTAATTTAATTTTGTTCGGGAACCATTTTATCTGCTGAGGTTTTTGTCACGTTGATATATTGTCCACACTCCATTGATCACTGGTAATTATTGTCAGTATTTTCTCATAATTGAATGTCGATATATTAAAAACTGTTTCATGCCGTTCAAAATACTCTATTAAGATCATCTCCTTGGTTGGAACACAAATTTGTGCAAACTTGCAGACTCTCTCTACATATATAGGCTATGGTGAAACGGTAGGTTTTAATAAAATATAGTCTTGAAAACTTTTTAATTTATACAAATATGCCTGGACAACTAGTTTTTATCTTGTGATATATTGTGTCATTCTATGCTTATCTTCTTGGAGTGTCTGGCCAGCAGATATGAATTCAAGGCTTGTCTACATCGTCAATTGTGTTTGTGACACAAGTAATTTTTCCTTTCAGCTAGTGAATTTCTCTCCAGAAGTTATTTTTATTTTTATTCTAGAAAACTTCCAATAATTTTTCGTTTCTAATTGATTTCTATTTTGTTTTACAATTATTTTCATATGTTTCTCCTGAACGATGTTAGTGTAAATCGGTTCATTGCACATGAAGGCTTCACAAGAGAATGATTCTAGAATTTCTTGCATTTTCTAATTATACTTTATATTTTCATCCATTTGCAAGGAATTCCAATTAAGTGAATTAACTGATATATATTTTTGTTAATATATACAGTAACTTGCTCTTAATTAAAAAAAGAATGACAAATAATTAAGAAAGCATATATTTTTCAACATCTAATTCTATTCATACACCCAATATTATTTATGTTTTAACTAATTTTAAGTTTTTTAACTAGTTTTTATTAAATTTAAATACATTTTTATTCTGAATATGGACAAAAAGTCCGAAACGTTAGATTAATTAAAGAGTTTGAAATATATAGTCTCTTCATTATTTGTCATTCTTTTTATAATTAAAAGAATAAATTTTTTGATGTTGGTTTAATTTTGAACTTTTTAAATCTCATTTTTCAATACGGATTTTTAAATATAGTAGAAAATGATCATCCATTGACACAGCTAAATTAACTACATAATGTGTGGTCTACTTCCTGTTATTAGGAATTTTTTTGAAATTAATTAGAATAATAACTCTAATTTGTATTTCCAAAGAGAAAAGAAACAAAATAGCAAAAAAACTACTGTTTAAAACTGACCTCTAAGAATAATTATTTCAAAATTATATTACATTGTGCTGATGAAATGGCAAAGTATGTTGGGTATTTTTCAGTTCAATAAAACCTAATAAAGTTTTCATTAATTTTAGAGATTCAAAAAAAGTTTACAAATGAATGATCCTGTTTTATTACAACTTTCACGATTTTCTGTATTTCCATGATAGACACAAATTAGTCATTTTTTTACTCCTTGTAAAGAGTCCCATATAGTTCACAAACATAAATCGACATACAATGAGCTTTCAAAAGAAATGATATAACTTTTAGTTATCAGTAAAATAAAATTGTGAGAATGATTTTTATATACCACTCATTACGTTGAGGATCATGCTTACTGATTCATTTTCATTTTGGTTCAATGGTAGTTTATATTTTCTTTAGCACATCTGCAACCATATAATTAGAACGGATAGAGCCTATATACTATGCTGTATTGAATAAAATTTATAACCTACATTCATTTCTTTTACGATTGCATCTAAAACACTATTAATGCAAACATTAATTGAAGATATATTTAATAATACTAGAATACAATATCTTGGTAAACATTACTATACCTAGAGACCATCTATTACTCAATACAATTAATAAATATTAATATATTCGTTGTTGTACATATATTTTACATTATTTGATATTGCAGGTGATTCAATGCTTCGCTTTAGTTTATCAAGGAGAGTGGAATGGTTTACTTTATCAAAGGCTTTATTTGACCAAGAAAGTGGCATATCTTTTCATCAGTTTTCGTTGTAACTGGCGATGATTTATATTTTCTGGTTTTATGGCGTATTTTCGTGTGCAATATATAACAGATCTGAAGTAAAATATTCTAAACCAAAAGTGACAACTTTTCAACATTGGAGAGTATTGTAAATGAGGAAGAATTTACTCAGCATGTCTTTAATTATATTACCCTTTTATAGGATTTCCATTGAAAAACATTTATATATATGAAAGTGGAATTAAATAATGTTCACATACAATTCCAAGTTTCCATTAACGTTATATTGAGTTTTGGATTCAAAATATCTAAATTTATTTAAATATTTCACGTAATATTAAGAGACATATTTTTTGTAGTGATTATTTATTATAATATTATTTAAAAGCATAACATTCAGAATTATTTTTTTTAAATATCTCAACAGAAAGTACAAATAAATATATTTCTATAAGTTATTATAAAGTTAATTGATATTTCTTAATTAAGAGCATGGATCACTGTATACAGAAACAGGTTTATAATGAAATAAAATAATAAATAAAACAAAGATTAATGGATCTATTTAATAAAAACATGTCATCATAATTTATTACGAATTTATTTATTTATTTATAATAAAGAAGGAATTTAAAACTGATCATGTTGCTTTATGCTACGAAGTTTTACTTATCTAGAACATATGCCGGTAATAAAGAAATAAAGAAAATTAAAACATTTCGCGTTGTTACGGATGATTTTGCTCATAAATGTTACAGTATTACGTGATTTTCTGTTAATGCGTCAGAGATTATTTTACGAAATTTCTTTAGTAATCCAATTTGGCGAACATAATCTTACTCCTAATTTTAGAGCATGAATGATAAAGAAACATTAATTCTGGATTTAGGTGTTCATTATAATAGTACACTGTTCAAATTAATAAATATTGTTTTATTTATTCATATCTACATTGATAAATCAACAGTTTAACAATGAAAATTAATAAATAACTATAAAAATATTTTTCTAATAAGTATTGATATATATATTTTTGTTTCTATAGAAAATTTCAATATTAAAATAAAGAGTACGACCAAACATTAAAAGTTTTGGTTCTAATTTGAATCCGTTAATATTTATTTTCCCCAATTTTAAATTTCAAATTATTGAACTTTTTAATGATTATAATCCTGAAGATGGATGTTTTACGTCCGAAACGTTGTTTCTATCCTAAATAAATAAATTTTTATAAAATGATTTCTTCATATTTGGTCCTACTCTTTATTTCAGGAAAATATTGAAACAGTAATTAGTGATTATATTGTGTAAATATATTTTCTATTTAAATAATATTTAAATTTACTTAAATCATCAATTAATTTATATTTTTTTCTTTATCAATATCGTCGAGAGCGAAGAAATATATAAGAAATGTTTTTAGTGATGACTAACAATGTAATTCCTAATAAAAATTTAAAGTGAAGCGAAATACGAATGAATGCAGAAATGAAATAGAATATATATATTGTATCGAAAATCGATTATTTTTTCTATTCTCTATTGTACAGTCATGCGCACGTTGATGCATGAAGACAATAACTAAATACATAGAGACAAGCATGACAAATTTTTAGAATACAAATGAAATACAAACACATTAGAAAATAAATCTGATACATAGTGAATATAAAAACAATATTGTTATGAAATATAAATACGATTACATCGTTAGTAGATTTACAAAGTTACAATATACAACAGTACAATAATAACAATCGGTTGTTGTCAAAATAAAAATATTTACTGCAACAGTCTCCAGAAATTGTGCATTAACTGAAATGTAGTAAATAATATGGTGCATATGAATGTCATTTCTCAAACGGAACAATAACAGTCAAATATTTATGGGCTGATACTAATATATATATAGTGGATACTTTTTATTAAATGATATTTTTCAGAGTAGTCTAATTTATATTTATTTCCCACGTTAATTTTAACTGGTTATTCAATGCCTATTTTAATTTATAATTTGGTTTTAATATTGTGTGATTAATTATGAGATTCTGTTCAATTTCAATCTATTTTTTTGATCACCTGTGTTTAAACATTTTAAATAAGTTAAATGTAAAATAATTTCTAAGGTAAAATCCTAGGTCGGCTCTTTTGAACTTTTAATAATTGGTTATTCTTGTTTTGGCAACAATACATTTTATATTTGTAACTTTAAAACATGAAACAAAATGCAATAAAATATTTTTTTTTAATTTGTAATAAATATAATTTACCATGTTTATATTTAACAAAGTCTAAGTAATAATTGTAGAATTCCAATCAAAACACCGAATTCATTTTCAGATACAGAATTACAATTTAATATTTTTTAAATAACATTTCTCTATCCAAATTACAGTCTTAGACATAATAAATCGTGTGTGTATTGTTCCTTTTTGAAAATTGAAAATTGCGGCTGATTTACTAAAAAATATCAAGAATTGGGCTATTGATGTCATTTCATAATATATTTTTAAGTAGATACAATCCTATAAATTAAATGTATTTTATTATAAATATGTATTAAGTTTTCAAACCGTTAACGAGTGAGGTGCATCTAAATAAGAAAAAAACCTGTTGAATGAATCTAGACCAAGCTTTCAAATCTACACTTTTTGTCTGAATGCATGTGAATAAATGCGACGTGTCCAAATAAAGCGAAGATAAATGCAGTTTGTACATGTACAATTTCACTATAAATGTCATTAAGTTTAGTTTTCCAGTCATTTACTCTTGTTTATGTCTATTAAAACAAAAGGTCTTGTCACTGGATACACATACCTCACATGCTTTATTGGTTCATTTGTTATATTTATAATGATAATACTGTATAATTCAAATATATGTATACCAAAATGAAATTTGACAGACAGAAATGATCTCCTCATTCAAGCGAACAAAATAATATTAAATGATCGTTACAGTACCTACATTTATTGATAGAAAAGTCATTTATTTCCGTACAATAATATAGTCTCTCACTATGTCTATATTATATAACGGAAGGAAAATCCTTCCTGATGAAGATTGCAACCGAACACCAATAACCACGTCCTTGTAGATAGATGCCTTTGATCATTTTTACTGGCGCATGGAGCTCTCTTCTTGTGCATCAATAATTTTCGAATGAATACATCCTATAAAATGTATATGTCAAGTACAGACTTTATAAAATTAAGATTTCCTATATCTATTTGAAATAAATTTACAAGGAAAGGATGTTGAAGAAATAATATCCAAATAAATACAAAGAAGACAATGTGGTCTAAATATATAATTATTACATAATTTGATCAGTTAAAGAAGTGAATAAATTACCTCAGTTATAATTCATTAGTTAGAAGCGAGTATAGGATACATAAGTAGTTATAGAGCTCTAGTTTGTATTCTATCAAATGAAAATAAGATTTTAAATTGAGGAAATCTTTAACAGCGGGACTTGTTTCATCTATCAGGCACAATGAAAAACAATATTTTTACGAAAATTAAAAATTAGCAAAAATTCCTGTTAGTTAAATCTATTTCGATACCTATGAAGCCTTCCAAATGGAGTTTTTTAGTTATGTGTCTATAACGAATTCCTTTATTATATATACCTACCTAAGTACTTAGGGTCTACTATCTCCTTTATCATATGTACCTAGCTAAGAACTTAGGGCTTAGTATCTTTCTTTTCAACCCTAGACGAAACACAGAATATAAGTCTACGAGTAATATTAGTATCTGGTCATGCTAGAATATGGTTATTGTAAATAATATTTGTCATGTTGTACCAAATTTGAAGTTTCGAACTAAATATTTGGTGTACGAACCATATTTTCTTTTAATTGTTTCTAACTTCATTTAAGGTAACACGGGATTCAGAGGGATTAGAAGGCGTTCACTATAATACTTACGAGTTCCGAAACAATTTAAGGTGAAAACAATAGACGTATATTCGTGTGCATTATAAAACATATCTGTATCGGAACAACCTTGTCTCGGTCTGGTTCATCTATAAATTATATTTTGCTCTGAAGAACGATATTTATTACTAAACTAACATTTTTATTTTATTTTTTACTTTGAATATAGAAATAAACTTTACGGCATTCTATTAGATTTATTTTGTTTCTACGAAAGCAGGTTAATAATCTGATGACGATTTTTATAGTTACTTGTTCTATTTTTCATTTGTGTTTTTTATTTATTGATCTGCATTAGTACAAGTACTTCTTCTCTGTTGATTTTCATAAGAATAGAGTTGTTTCTTTTGGGATCCTTGTCTTTCTACAACTACAATCTGCATTCGAAACAAATTATATTGTCTCCTTATTACTTTTCCTTTTTTTATGTTTCTTATCATTATTATTTTGTTTATTAGCCACCAATCATCAAAATAAAACGTTTTCTTCTACTCTCTTGTATCTCTTTCCAATATAAGAACACATTATAGCTATATCTTATATTAAGTTTTATTAATAAAATCACATTTTATGTTTTAGCTTACGTTTCTTGAAGGATGTTTTCTTTTTGAGCGACAGTGAAATAAATGTACTAAAATAGATTTTTAATGGAGAAGTTTCTCATCTGATTAAAAAAACAATTTCTTCAGAAATTAAAATAGTTATAGCTCTTTAATTTTCTAGATTTGTTATAAAGCGATGGGACTTTCGTCTCTATAAAACGCACTGAAATGAAAAACTTATCGGTCCCTAGCCTAACCTGTCCTTAGAAAAGCATATTTTATTTAATTTTGAGAGTAGTAGATCAAACCGATAACGAAATTGAAACGATTCGAAATCCTCTTGGAAAATTCTACATTGGGAGTGCGTAGTTTGTTTAATTTATATACAAGATATTTTTACGCATTAGAAATGACGATTATTGATATATGATAATATATATTTATTAAATAGTTAAGAGTTTTAAAGTTATTACAATTATCGTGAATACATACAGTCTGTTTACGAAAGAAGATGTTACTATTACTGGAACCAAATGTAAAAATTATTATTAATTTTTGTAATGAAGCTCAATTTCAAGAATATCATTAGAAGAATCAAATTATCAAAAGAAAAAGAGCTACTGAAATTTTCTAATTGATAAAATTCATTTACTAATTGTAAAATTATTACGAAACAGTTAAATCATCTATAATCTATATAAATATAAATTATTGTCGACAGGTGTATTGGTATTGAAGATATTTTTTTTATTCGTTTTATTTCATTCTTTCATTTTCTACCTTCATTCCACTCTCTTATTTACCGTTTTTGTTCCATTTCTTGTCTCCTATCCTTTATTCCACTCTTTCATTCCTTTAATACGTCATTTGTCATCTATGACGTTATGGCCCGAAAGAGAAACAAATAAACATACATGCAGACTCTGGCTTTTATATTGTGTGCTGATGTAATGATGATTCGTTTGCTTGTGAATCAATGACACCACGTAAAAGTAAGCTATTATTCTCAAAGAATTATTTATAGATGGTACGATTATAAAGGAGAAAATGTATTGCCTTAAATGTGCTCTATTTTCTTTATCATATTAGTGATTGTAATTTTTAAATGTAGAGACATTTATTTTCTATTTTCTGTTTCTATTAATAAAGACTTTACTTACAGATATTAAAAATGTCAGTTTTGAATTCTTTTATTACTATTGTGAAACTTATGTCAGTATTTCTTTTCTACGTCGTCCAGAAGCTGGTAGAGTATCTTTATTTGCTTTTTCATTGTTTAGCAATGTAGATTCAGAATTGTTAATATCTATTTTATCCTTTTTCCGATTCTGACGGTTGAATGACCGTCTTTTACTGTTATTTATATCTGAATTTCTGTCTTTTAACAAGGCCTTCTCTTTATTACTCCGTTTAGAGTTACGTTGTTTTCGATTTGATTTGTCAGTGATACCTTTCTTAATTCTTTTTACGTCTCTTTCGTCAGTAATGATTTTCGTCTGTCTTGTTTTTCTAGAATATGTGTTCCGTTTTTTTCCTTTAATAGACACGTTGGTATGATTTGAATGTCCAGAATTTGTTTTTAAGTCTGAATCATTAACAGTACTTCCTGATGATCCGTTTTTTATCCCAACATTTGTTTGATGATTATTTACGATAGTATCACTCAAATCAGTAGATTTATTCTTTGTATTCGACAATTTGGTCGGTTCTTTGGACGATTTTACAACCGAAATTGAAATACATTTTGAGGATGAAATAATCGGAAGATTTATCGGATTATTTTTACTACCTTGATCAGGTGAAGTTGTTTGATTTCTATCAACAATTATTACTGATATGTTACTTGTTGTTACACTTGGATCATGTGAAACAGGCACAGATTGAGTTATTTTGTCTTGGCCATTAGTTCCTTGACTTATGGTAGCTTTCTGTTGCGTAGGTAATCCAAACACTACTTCTTCCATTTTATGGACTTCTGCAACTACTTGTCCAATTCCTGCGTCACGTAGTGCTCCAAATTCTTGTCGTTTCTGTACTTCTTGTACTTCTCCTACTTCTTGTATTTCACCTGTTTCTTGTACTTCTCCTGGTTCTTGTACTTCTCCTGGTTCTTGTACTTCTCCTGGTTCTTGTACTTCTCCTGGTTCTTGTACTTCTCCTTGTTCTTGTACTTCTCCTGGTTCTTGTACTTTTCCTGGTTCTTGTACTTCTCTAAATTCTATTCCTTCTTTTGTTTTTTGTCCTACTCTTGCTTTTTGCCCTCCTTCTATTTCTTGCAATTCCCCAACATCTTGTCTTTCTCCAACTTCCTGTGCTTCTCCAACTCCTTGTCCTTCACCAACTTCTTGTTCTTCACCAACTTCTTGTCCTTCACCAGCGTCCTGACCTTCTCTACCTGTTCCTCCATTATTTTCTACCCCATCTATTAAACTGATAAGTGATTCTTTTTTTAATAATTTTGAATTAATTTGGCTCAGTGGAAAGAGACTTGAGATATGTTCACCATGCTCTATGCTTCTTTTTAATCGATTTAAATGACTTCTATCTAAATGTGAACCAAACTGTATAGCGCCATTATGAATTAGAACTGGAATACCACTCTTCAGTAACATTTGAACTAAAGGTTTCTCAAATGTAGCAGAAACCTGAGAATCTTGTTTTGAAGACTCATGAGCTGTATTAATTGGTTGGTTGGTAAGATATGATACAGAGTGTTGTGGTGCTGAGGATTTTCCGAGGATGGTTATTTTTTCTGGATTTGATATAATTTGACTTGGAATATTCTGCTGATAAATTGTGGCATGGCCCTGAGATGCAGAAGATTTTTGTATACTGTCGGCATAAGCTTGTGTAGCCTTTATCTGTGCTAGTTGAGCTGCTTTCACTTTTGCTTCTTTAGCAGCGTGATTACTGGCTGCGAGTATATGAGATGCTGGAAGAGCTGATGCTTTAGCCGTTTGAGCGACTTTAAAATGAGAATTAATATTTGATACTTGATCAGAAGGTTTATGATTATATTGCTTAACTATATGTTGTTGAAATCCAGGAGAAAATAATAGTGGCGTAAATTTATTGTGGGATACTTTCGAAATTAAATTTGACTTTGGAATGTCAGGTGGTGATGGACGAAAAGCAGGTTTTTCTTTATTATGTCCATCATGAGCTTTATTATATTCAGTATTAGCTGAACCTTTTTTATGGATATTAGCAGATGAATGGTGTGATTTTTGGTTGTTATGATCAGAATGGCTTGAATCTTTTACAGGATGATGATCTGAAGAATGATGTGATTTGTGGTTATTATAATTAGATTGACTTGAATCCTTTACAGGATGATGAATTGACGAATGATGTGATTTGTCGTCATTGTGAGGTGAATAATCCGAATTCTTTCCGTGGTTGTTAGCTGATGAATGATGAGAATTGTGATCATTATGGGCAGAATGGCCACCATCCTTTACAGGATAATCATCGGATGAATGGTGAGATTTATGGTCATTATCGGGTGAATAATCAGAATGTTTCCGATGATGATGAGCTGCATGACCAGATGAATGTTGAGATTTATCGTCATTATACAGAGAATGATCTGTATCTTTCCCATGTTCGTGAGCGGATGAATGGTGAGAATTATGAGATTTATGGTCTTTATGTCCACGGAGTTTATCGTAACCACCCTTCTCATGATGTTTCCCTGATTGTCCGCCTTTACTTCCCGTAACACCTTCATGTGCAGCGTGTTCTCCTGACTTATGTTTGTGGTTTCCATATTTCTTGTTGCCTGAATCGCCCTCGTTGTGACCGTAATCTTTAGCGAAGGAACCTTTCTGAGAGTAAGATTTTCCTCCAACATCATCATGTCCTTTCTTTACCTGAAAAGAATTATTCATGTTTTAATTGTTTCAATACAACTTCAATTAAATATTCATTTGTATAATTTCGAATGATTAAAAGAATGAATTGATTAAATTTAAAATATATTAAATTAATAGGCAAACAAAAATCACATACATGATAATTATCACTCTCTTCAAAGTCTCCTGAGTGACCTTTAGAAAATCCTTCAATAGTATCAAAATCTCCATATCTGTGCAGTGATCAAGAGGATCAGTTATAGTTATTTATCAATATTCTTCTCAGATGCATTGAATGGTCGGCCACCTATAACTACTCATTCTTATCGATTAGATTTATGTTGTAATATGTAATATGTTTGATTTATTTTGTATTGAGAATAATCAATAAAACGATAAATCAGGAATGTAAAACATGATGGTTATTTATGCTGTAAAAAGCTAATACACAAATAAATTTGAAAAGGGTGCTATCGTATTTCTATACTAAATTAATTCGTTATCTATTTTTCAATTGAAATAATAAAATTTGTTCACTGGAAATCTAGAAGATCAATTTGGATACAATTCTTCATTCTTCTAAATAAGATTAATTATAAATCAATATTATGTGCTTTATGACTTCATTACAATTTGGTAATTCATTTAGTTTTGCATTGCATGCACTAGGTTAAACTTAAATATATACCATTCTTTGAATATCTAAAAAAGGTTCCTTACTGCAAATGTTATGTTACTACAATAATAAAATAATAAATATAATTAGGAATTATAGCTGTCTACACCTTAAATATATACGTATACCAAGATTAATGATTTGAGTGACCATTATAATAATTAGTTCAATATTGTAGTTAAAACTTACTTATCGTCATAGCCATATATATCTGATGATGATCTTCCTACTGATTCTGCGTCTGTGGAATGACCCTGGGAAAAAATTGGCTTGTTTTGATAAATATGTGCACACATACAATCATATATCAAGTATATGTATACATATTATAACGTACCGCATATGGTTAATCTAAAATTAACAAATATTTATGATATTTGTTCTAGAGTATGTTTCTCATGCATGTCAGGAATTATAAAAGGCATTTTAGTAACAACATTACCGTACTTTAAAAAGGTTGGAATTTTTGTTTATTTTGAAAGAAAAATGAATTGAAACTTAGTTTTTAGTCTTATAGAATAATAAAATTATTTTGAAAAGAAAATGACGATTAAAGTAAATATCTAGAGAAATGAAGTTTTATATAATCAAGAATCTCATTATAACCTAGAAATCATTGGCAATTTTCCATACGATTAAGGAACACTTTATTTGTTTTGAAAAATTAATCGCAGTGTGCCAGATGAATTAAATTGATTATTCTGAGATTAAAACTTCATTTTGGACGAAGAAGGATTGTATTAAATAGAGCACGATGAAAGGATAGCTACAGAAATAATTTTTGCTGGACTTGATTTCAGATGCACGATAAATTATTAGGACGGTAACGTTAATTATTGTTCTATACTATAACAAAATAGAAAAATGAATGAATATCAAGTTAACATATTCTTAAATATAGCAATATGGTAATTTTGAATACAATTAATTGAATAATATAATCGCATTTAAATATAATCGCATTTAAATATTAAAAAATATCTTATATTTAATAAAAAATATAGTCGCTGAAAGTTTTGAAAATACTATTTATGGTCTCATTTATATATAATATCATTTTGATGATTATCTTTTTCATATTTTCTATTTCATAGCGTTTTTAAATATGTGATCCTGTTTTTTTCCACACTCTTCACTTACAAAAAACCTTGTAACTCTTGAACTCACCTTTCCATGATCATTGAACCCTTTACCAGAAGAGTGATGGCCTGTGGAACCTTTTGACTTTGAACCTCCATGTTTACCATGCGAAGAACCTCCTCTGTTACGATGATTTTTGTGAAAGTCACGATCATAATTGTTTCCACTATCAAAGTCATGACTCTGTAAGAGTCGTTACAAAGTTACCAACTACAAAAAAAGGGTTATCGTAGTACTATTTCTACTAAGCAAACTTCGATTGTTATTTAAGTTATCCACCTTCTTATTCCTCTATAATATTTATCCGATTCTGGACAATTTTTATATTTATAGCTGTGTACGACCTCAATTTATTTTATTTTTATGTCTGAGTTCTACACAGTGCCTGATAAAATAAAGTTACTATTTACTTTTTCTATTAATATTTTCCATTCAGTTTCTCATTCCCATTAATTAATAACAAATTGATAATTGTATTTCATTGTATTTACTCTTTGTTATATAATAAGTAATATTTATTTATTAGTTATATGTCATATTTTATATTGGAAATGTAAACAAAATTCCTATTTCCACTTATTACAAAGTCAAACTTGTATTTTTCACAAATAAATATTTCAATTTAAAAGTTTAAATATCTTGGTTTTCCTACACTAGATAATTTAGTACAATAAGATTATATAGCAAACTTCTTACAATGATATTCTGTTTTGAAGTTAACAAGTTTATATAGAAAATCCTACGCATTCCATATAATATTAATCATTTATACTGTATATATTAATAAATATTACCTCTAAATGACGAAATCCATGATTTCCTTTATTTTGAACATTGTAATCTTGATCTGTCTCATATCCAGTGTTTTTTTCAAACTTATCTGCTTTGTGGAAGTTTTCACCATGCTTTTTGGATTTATCATAGCCAGATTGGTGTTGACCTTTATGAAAATCTGAACGTTTTCCACCTAAATTTATAATTATAATCAGTAAAATTTGAAATTTGGAGTTATAGTGACTCTCTGTTTATATATTTTAAATTCGATTAAGTCGGGTAATAAGTTATTCAGCTTACATGTCAAAAGGAAGATTTAATAATGAATTATTAAATGAATATTTAATCTCTCTCTTAGGAATATTATACAAAATACATATATATATCATACTCTATTTTAAATTATCAACCAATTAATGAATGATGTACCTGTTGCAGCTGGCGCAATTTGACTTTTTTCATACACTGTGTTCACTTTCGTATCAGACGGCTTTAGTATCACAACCATTGGATGGCTCATAGCCACAACCGTGGTAGTTATACTGACCAAAATGATAAAATAAGTGATAGGAACCTGTAAAACAATTTCAATAGTTATCTATTTAAATTATTAGTATACATTATTAATTGCATGAAAAATTTTATATGTGTGATTTGAACATAACATCCAATAATAAAATTATATTTTAGGTGCTTGAACTACTACAGTAGGTTCTAAATATATATTACATGTACCGGACACTTCGGAACCTAGAAAAATAATTTGATACACAAACGAAGAAGTTAAATAATACAATATTATTGTATAGGTTACATACATTTATTATGCATTAATAATATTAATAAGAAATGATATTTCAATATAATAGACAATATATGTATTAATATTTTAAATAAATTTTCATGTTGAAATAGAAGAGATATATACAACTAGACTTTGTTGTATGCTTTAATAAACTAAATTAGACTGAGTAACAGTCTGAAAAGAAATCAAACAGTAATAATAAAGTAAAGAGAAAGATAATAGTTATAAATAATAAAGTATAGAGAAGATAATAGTATAATAGTATAATAATATAATATATTATAAAGGGAAAAAGAGAATCAGTCTAGTTGACTTGAATGCCTACTAGTAAATAACAATACCATACTGTAATATGACATGAAGGTAGGCTCTTATAATTAATTCAGAAATATCACAATCTCCCCTGCTTAATTTAGTATAGAACTATAGATTATGGTACGAATGGTATAACACAGTTTCACATATACTTAGCACAATAGAGAAGCCATATTTAAGGACTTTGAGAGTTGATAGTAGAAGGATCAACCGAAATACTAGTATTCTCAATGGTAAATATATCCTCAGGAATAAAATCAACATCTGGTATTATCTTCGGAGATGTAGGAGCCAAGTGCCTAGTAGAGACAGTAGTTTCTCTTCCGTCTGGTAATCGAACATGAGCATAATTTGCATTAGCCTCAATCTATTCAACTTCATCTACAAGAGGGCCATGCTTGGAATTACGGACAAATTTCATTAGAAAAACTATTCAAGGAGAGGACAACCATGATGGAGTGGCACACCCATTTGAAGATTTACGATGGTAGCTAAACATACGCTTATGGGGGTTTCATCAGTAGCTGTTGATAACAGACTGCGAACAGAGTGAAGAACATCTGGGAGAACCATCATCCACTGAGTAGTTTTTGGTCCATTTGACTCTAGAGCAAGCAATACTGATTGCCAGATAATACCATTGTACCGCTCCAAGATTAAGCAAGAAATAGTAAAGTTCCTGAGACATAAAAGAACTCCCAGTTGTCACGAGTAATACAGTTGAAACATTTAAAAATAGATTAGATAATGTAATTGGTATAGCTATGCATGATAAATTAGCAGGAAATATATTGGACATAAGTAGAAGCCCTTGAAATAGATGGA
>JAJNBT010154521.1:0-10924 GCA_028455955.1 Notopais sp. p TS-2021 | reverse complement strand
GAATATAGAAGCAAAGTCGGGCTCAAACTACATTCCGTCAAAGCTGTATCATCGGCAAATAGGACAACGTCAAAGACCCATTGACACATACCTGATGTTGTCAAATAATAATTGACAATGATATACATTATATTTTGCTTAAATTTATTTGTAATTTTAATTTATTCACAATGATTTAGTTCTATAATTCTTATTTTAAATTAATCCATTGACCAATCTAAAAATATGGTTGAAATTGGTCATACCTGAGCTATAATATAATATAGTCATTTTTTAGGATGCGTGGCCCCATTTTTTAAGATTGTGGGGCATATTTCATTTTTATATTATAATACAGTACATATGGTCAGGCTAGTTTTAAAGAACAAGTTCACGACAAGCAAAATGTCATACTGCCCTTTATAAATATGGAGACAATTACTTTCAAACATGAAGCTAACAACAAAAATATTCTGAAGTTGATCACAATTTTGTGAATAATCATAAAAATATTTGTATAGGAAAGAAGATAACAACATGCGGACCAGAGAAAAGTCAAATCGGGCAACATGAGACCTACAATTTCAGAAATTACTATATATATATATATTCATCTGTTTTTCTAAAGATTGCATCTGTTTACTATAATTTATGAATTTGAACTTGAAGATATCATATTCAGTACAAAAAATACAGATAATTGTTATTTACTATAATATAAAATTTTAATTACTTAATTATTTTTAAATAAAAATAACCTTATGCAATTTCATTTACAGTAGCTACATTAAAATATATATATTGTTACAATGACAAAGGTTATATTCATTTACACAATTTTGACCTTCAACAATATTGTCGGTTATTAAGTGAATTGATTTGCTAAAATATTATTATGTTTTATTATTTTATAGGCTTCTTATCATAAAACTGGGTTTGATAACCTTCAGGAGAAAATTTGTGGGTGTTTTAGATTACATATTTTAAATCTGATTTCATTTAAGAAATAATCAATTTTTTTAATATTGTATTTGGTGTAAATTGGAAGCAAATTATATTATTTTGTTAAACAATATAATAATATATATATATATATCATGTTACATTTCATTTTTACGGAACTTTTTCTAAAGTTTTCCATATTTCTAAACGATAATATATTATCCATAGAAGATACTTTTAATATTTTGAAGAAATGTGAATATGCCATCGTCTAAAATATATTTGTTATGATATTTTCACTCGTATGTAAGTGTAAGGGTAGCCAAACTATCTGTCTCCATTGTAAATTACGGTGTGTTAGATTAGGTTATTTTAAGTTAATATAGGTAAGTTTCGTTTAGTTAACGTTCGTTTAGCATATTTTATAATACGAGACGGAATATCCGGAGACGATCGTCCTACGACAATATGTAAGTCATTTTTAAAATACTAATTTTATTATGATACATACAAATTTTCTTTACAAAAATGGTTAATATTCAATATACAAGCAGGTTGATTCATAATATCTTATTTATCGGAATATACAGAAGACTTCATATTAACTTATACCTTTACTATATTTAAATTCCCTACTATAGATAATACAGTATAATGTCATTTAGGAATAGAGAAAACTTTAGGAATTTTTTGTAAACTAAATCTGTCTTAAAAATATAAATTTTTGTAACTTTGGATTATTACTTAAAGCGCGTTGAAATTACCAAATTTATTGACAATTTTATCTAAGTTACAGGCCGTAGAAAAAATATTCATTCCCATTTACAACGTATAGTTTGTTATAGAATTTTTTTTAGTTTGAAATGAATAGTAACTTTGAATTCTAGATTTTGGGCTATAGAATTTATACATTGACCAATTTAATCACTAAATTTTTCAACCTTAAGAATTCAAAGTAATTGAAAGGCGTAGGGCGATAGAAATAAATAATTTGTATAGAGTTAAATTTTAAATTCATGTGTATATACGTTATTAATTTCTCTCAATAAAATTATACTTTGTATTTTACTTAAATATAGTTAAAATTAAAAACCAGGTTAATTAATTATAGTACAATTAATAAAGATATATATATATATGTAGTTCTTAAGATTATAATCAATGCATAAAGCGCTTTAAAAGAGATAAACTTATTCCAGTAATTATTCTCAATCAAAGATTTAATCAATATTTTCTTAATACAGTTTATAATTTATATTTATTACTTTGATCGATTTAAAATAATATTAGGCTAATTATTGAGTACGTCGTCCAATCTAGATTGCAATAAGGAATCGTTTTAGCGACGGACTCTATTCCCATTGGTGTCAGTCAGAAATTTTAGGCAGTCTATTGGTGGAAACATTTTTGACAACGCTATTCCATTACAGATTGGTTATCTATGCACACGAAAATACGCCTATTTCAAAACACTTGTTTATAATATATTGTCATTTATTATTTAATTTACCTAGTATATTTTAATACTAATTTTTTATAGTTTCAAACGCAACAAATTTAATGTGAAAATAGTAAAATTTAATACATATCTAGCATAGTTTAATACACTTTTTTTTATTATTAAAGTATGGGCTGGAAGGCATAGAAACTGCAGACATCACTGAACATGCTAATGCTCAGTTGCCTTCTCACGAGCTCTGCCTTAGCGAATGGCTCAGTCTGAAATTGCATTGAACAGGTGTTGGTGGGTGAAGCTCATCCGTGAATTGTTTAAACCAATATATTTATTAGTCAGTTTTCTATCCTAGCAGGTAGAAGATTTTTATATTTTTTGTAGTTTTAATGATTTCTTATTTGTGAAGTGACTCCTTTGATTCTGCTTATTTTGTCATTTGCGAGGAAGGAAACATATCGTGATTTTTTTCATTGTAAATTGGTAAGTTAAATTTGTGATGGATATTATTCAGCATTTTTGACAGCACTCTGAAGAGAATTTTGCGTTTTATAAAATAAACAATTCTATGAATTATTGAGACATAGAAGTCATAGCTAAAATAAAGAAATGTTTTTCTACACAATAAATTTAAGACTGTCCATTCTCTTATTTTTATTTAACCAATTAATATATTGATTATATACAACTTCTAAACCGTAAAAAATGTAATGAGTAATTATTATCAAATTCATTGAAAAATATCACTGCCAGTGTCGCCATTGTGAATAATAAGTAACGGAACATGACACTCGGACATTTCCTAAGACTTGTTTGGCTCTCACTCTCTAAATATTTGGCGACTACATATTTACCCGAGGCACAACTTTCGTACCCGAAATATAAAAATGTGTTGATACTAAGCGATATATATAATATAATATTTGATGGTAAATATGTAGCAAGATTGAGGGAAGAAATAAAATAGCTATTTTTATCCTTTCCTTCTATGTTAAGTTGCAGTTAAACTAGTCCTATAACAACATAAGTTAGAAAGAAAAAATTGAAAATACCACTTATTAATTTTCCACACTTCTGCTACAAATTAACCAAAATATATAAGTAACTTGCTATATAATAAATATAGAAGTGTAAATGAAGAAAAAGACCAATAAGCTCGACAACATGACAATTTTTTTTATTCTCTACACGTTTCGAACAATTTTTTCATCTTTAGGGATAATTTTTTACCAACAATTAAAAATATAGACAACATAGGTAATATATATATAAATCACACATGGGCAAGCTGCGGCAAGATTAATAAATTCTTGAGGCCAGTGTGTCCATTGACAATATTAATAGTTAACATTCAATTTCAGTCATTGTTTTAACTTTTAAATAAAATTGTGATAAAATAGCAAAAATGTCCCCCAAAAAAACGTTATTTTTTGTTTGTTTTCCTTTCTTTTAATTATATAGCTCCACACGAGTCCATTTAATATATATATATTATTAATAATCGCAGCTGTAATTAGTTAATATATCATTAAATTCACATTTTGTTGCAAGTGTAGTCCGAAACCATATGAAAAAAGTAGTGTGCGGCCCACAAGTCAAAAAAGGTTGTCATGCCTTGTATAAAGGTAAAAAATAGTAATGTCTGGACATTATAGCTGTTCAGGTACAATTGATAGCAGTTTCGAATGTTACTTGGTCAGGTTCAAATTAAAGTAAGATGATGTTAAAAATTAACCAATTGACATTACTATCAATAAAAATTATAATACAAGTATTTAAAGATGATTAGAAAGCACTGACATATATTTAAACTCTGAACATTTATATTTAACTAAAAGTTTCCGGCAATATACAACTAACGGAGATTTATTTTTAACTTATTTAAGAATTTTAAAGTTATCATGCAACAGAAACATTTATCAATGTATCACCGCAAACTAGAAGTGTTAAGATACAAGTATTTTATGTCAAAAAGGTGGCCAACCATATTGGTAAGGGTCAAGTTAGGAAAAATTAATTGGGTAGAGCTGGTAGGTAGACACTTAAAACAAATATTTAGTTTAGTAAAATAAGAAAACCTTATTCATAAAAAATAACATATTTTCAGCCAAAATTAGTGTAATCACTGAATATTCAACGATTTTTCTAATTAAAAAAATAACAAAGAAAAGAACGAGAAAAAATGAGTCACATGATAGTTTCAAATTAGAAACATTATTTGAAGTAAAACTGTATCAAAATAAATTATATATGGTACCGTACTCTTGTTAATAAGAAAGTGCATGTCATCTGCTTCTTCAGTTTATATAATTATTTTTTTTGGAAGCATAACTTTCGCCACTTGATAATCTCAAAGACATGCTGTTACTGATACTAAGAATTTTTTTTTAAAATCTATCCTGAAAATATAGTCTCATGTATGGTTTTCTAGAACAAAGTGAACATATATCATTTGGAATATTTTAATTTTTTCAGACAATGCAATTTCAAACCTAAAATCGATATGGTAGAGTTCGATTAAAATATCAAATTTTCATTCAATATTAAACAAAAGTTCATGAAAATTAACAGATTTTTGAACTTTTTATCTGAATAGATAATTAAATTAAAATTTATACGCCAATCTTGAAAGTTTTTAAATTAGTTTGTCCTTGAAACTGAAATATATCGTCCATACTCAAGTAATTTTGGTTTACTAAAAACTCTCAAATTAAATTTTTCTTAAATTTATTGAAATTAATTTTACAAATATTCTCTTTTATTCTTCCACTCATTAAATTGTAGAGAAATTTCTTAACGTCGCCAATTAACTTGTCTACTCCTCGTTACAATAATGACGATAGGGTTATTTACTCACCATATAATTATACGCTTAGTCATGCACGTGCGTAACAAGTTTCCGAACAGTTTAAAAACTCAAAATTGTGTGGGGTGCCTGATGTATAGGTGATCCTTTAAAATAATTATGATCAATTGAATATACAGTACAGGTTTATTTATAGTAAACGAATGCAAATCAATATTTAATCTTCACTCATTCAGTCATTCTCAAAGCACAGACTTTCTTCAGTCACATTGTGGTTCGCTTTAATCTCAAAATAAAGGGATCAATGGGACGACGTAGCCCCAATTTATTTAATCATTTTGGCCCTCGAGTTTGCCCAATTGAAGTATTTGTGCCAAATTATTACATTAATCTAAATATAGTCAACCGAATGTTTCCGCAGCTGTGCATATTTATTCAATATAATTATTGAATTGCAGAAGTAAACTGGCACAATAAAAGTATTTATCTCCCAATATAGGTGCGAGGAAACACCTTTTTTAATTAAAGATGACAAGTGAGCTACACCTTTGGAAGTTGAGTGAATTATTACTGGGCACAAATAATAAACTCATTTTACCATCGATCAGTCAGCTTACTGACAGGTTTAACTCCAGTCATTAGTTATTTTACCAGTATATTTACTTGTCAACAATTGACTGTACTTGTCAACAATTGACTGATGTATTATAGTATAAATAAAATTTTGAAATCCATTATCAATTATATATGGAGTAATCCTCAGTCTATGGCGTCAGCGTTACAGAATGACAGACACTGCACTCGCTTATACTATACATATTGATTATTGAAATTAGATATCATATATGTGCTATTGAATACAAATGATTGGCTTAATGAGATGTCTCACCTTGGCTACGTTCTGCATATTGCTGCATTTGTCACACTAAAAATGACAATTGATAATATTGATTAAGTTTATTTAGAATTTAGATGTACAGCTGTACTTATCACTTACTTTCATGAAACCAATTTAAAAATAATTGTTTCGTAATTTGTTTCTTTTTCCATTATACTGAAGTATGATTTCCCATTAAAAAACTATTAATTTATATCAACGTTCAAACTCTTACGACAATGCACTACACGTATTGTTTTTCGTTAAAAAATTAAGTTACGGATAGCTGTAATAAATAGTAAGATTAAATGGAACAAATTGGTCTCCTCTGCGATATTCTTTGGTAATAGTAGAAGGATTGGACATTTATTCCTTTAACTTTTCTTTTAAATTAAAAAATGGTGGGGGGAAAATTATTGTTTTTACTTTTTTGTAAATGTGTTTTTGTACAAATTTTCCTCCTATATGGTAATATATGTAATCGAAACACATAAAAACTTTCAGGAATATTATAGAAATCATCAGGGTCGTTAAACTTCACTTGAAAAACGAATTTGAAAAACTAGTCACTTTCTTCTGGAATTTTGGAAGCGAAAATATATTTGAAAATCCTAATTTAGTTTGAAATTACAAAACAATATTTTACAACTTTACGGACTTTATTAAACGGAAATAATGGCGCGGATCCAGTTTTTAAATACGGTCAGTCTCCCAGGAAGAAATTATTAGTAAATAGTTCTAATTAGAATTATTTTTTAAATTCTTTGCGATTATAAAATTAAATAAATTTGACCTACATAATATTAAATATATATAATTAATATAATTACTGGTCCATTCATTTAGTAAGACCCGTCAAATTGACCATAAACAACTATTAAATTATTCGATTTTCTCTTTAGAGTTTAAGAAATTTTAGTTTTTTATAATTTTTGACTATTGGAGAAAATAAAATGGCATATAAATTTATATCACGTGTTCATACTTCATAAATCATCTAAATTTTTCTATACATAAAGATATTTTGGTCAATTTCTCCACCTAACTTAATTATACATACGGTACCATTGTAATGGCGGTGGAATGCTGCGCCTTATGCCTGTGATTACCGATTTAGCTCTCAACTGTGTGTGTGTACAATGTATACATTAGACAATGTCCATTGGTAGCTTTATATAGAAAAGAAGCATTTTTTCCAAATAGATTTGTTGAGAAACATCTTAACAATAAATGATTAATAACATATAATAATTTTAAGGAAACTATAAATGATGATGACTCGACATCAAGAAGAGGTCAATTAAATAGAGGTCATATTTCTAAATGAACGATGACCTAATACCATTTCGAAGAAGAGTGAGGAACGAAAAATTTTGTATTTTTAAAAATAATTTAAACTTAACTCGAAATTAAGATGAAATCAGTGTATGGAAATATATTTTTACTTCCTAGTTAAAATATAAATATTTTTATTTTGAATTATCCAAGATGTATTTATTATAATTTAAAATCATTGAGATGTCGTTTATAGATAATAAACACTGATTAATTTTTTACTTTACAGTTAAATTTAAAATCTATTTACAGAACTGATTGGCTATATATGCCACACCAGTGCCAGCTGTTAGCTAATATGGATTCGAAAAGCTGTTAACTTTCTCGACTGATTTTTCCTCACGAGGAATCATCATTGCTGATCCACAAACGGAATTAAATTCGCACGTCTTCAAGTTTTTGCCCCAGAATGAAACGTCCGAGTGGAAGTTCTGTAAACGAATAATATTGAGATACTATGCACGAATAGACATGAGAATAACTATGCTATTATTTTAACAAACACTTCGGTTTGAAAAGTAATGTTCCTTTGCTCTATTGGCCTTTGCGTCGTTTTGATTGGATAATATTTATTATGTCCAATAGCATTTCTAGATTTTCGCTAAGGTGAAGAAACCGAACTATAGAGAAACGGTCGAGAGTGGGTCTATTTTTTATATGAAATTTCTCTCGAGATTTCTACCCGAGAAAGCGCTGAGCAAATCAGCTGATTTGCTATTACCTTAAATGGAGAGTCTGCATTCCTTATTTCCCTCGGATATAAATTCGCGATTTGGATTTAAATAATATTTTATTTCTTCACAAATTTCAAGTTAGAGATTAAAAGATTTATAATCAATATTTATTATATTAATACTATAATAATTTTATATAGGTAATTTAATACAACGCTGAAATCTGTTCCTATATTATTAATATTTCTCTAAGCAACTCTATTGTACATAGATAGTCGGTATATATCTATGATCTTATTTGATCATCATTTTCAGGCTAGCTTTGTATACTTTGAAGAAATAAATGACTTGTTGATATTACTTGACCATGCATGATAAGGCAAAAATAAACGGCTGCATGGAACATTCAAGGTAAACAATGATATAGGTATCGATGTTGCAATGCACGCATCGAGTTATCAACGTGGACTTTTTAGCATAACTGTGTCAAGGAAATTAGCACTGACCATTGGTTGAAAATACTTGACAACCAATTGACATCTTTAATAATACTGTTTATCGTTCGTCGTTGAGTTCTTAATATTGAAAACAATGAGTATTCAAAAATAAATGATTATATTCGTTTAATTTTTGATTCCGAGGGTTGTGATGTGTGCGTGAAATTTATGTCTTTCCTGTGAGTCACTTTCAAGATATCAATGAAACGTCCTTCTTGCTAGATTCGCAAAATGAATCTGGTCACATGGTTTTCCATCGTTGCAGGTCAAATTCCTTTTCATTTTGGGGCTAAAGCTCTAGTCTAGAACAGTGGTTTCCAATCTTTTTCATGAGTGACACCCCTAATTGATCAAAGTAATTTTATGATACCTAAATATACCGGTATGTGCGTTAATTTATTGCTAAAGTTGTATTAATTTATTGTCATACTGACGACCATTCTATAATGAACAAGCAGGTCTGAATGCTTGAATAATAAAGAAAAGAAAACAAGCACACTTTCAGACGAGTTTTATTTTATTTTCAAATTATTTTGAAATAATATAAAATAAGTTAAACTAGATTTTTATTTTAGAAATCTTTGTGCTTTTTATATTAACACAAAATTTAAGATAATTATGTTAGAAATTTCTTGGATTCTTAAAATTTAAATGAAGTTTCTTGATTTTCGATTAAATAAATATGAATCACTTCAAGACCAAGGCTCCACCCATTTCTACTTAGGGGGGAAACCTAACCACCCTTCAGGGGGAGTATTCTATATTTGCAATTTTATAACCCTACCACTAAACGTAATAACAATATAAATTAGAATAGATAACCATTCATTAAGTTGCTAATAAATTAGTTGTCGTAACTGCAATGACATACGGTACCTATTATACTTTTCAAATAAGAGATCAATATTTCTAAGTCTGAATAAAAAATCTATTTTTCGCGGGCAACACCCCTGGAACATGTATGTGAAACACCTTCCTTCGGATGTAGTGACACCTAGTTTGGGAATCACTGGTTTAGAGTCGAGAGCAGGGATTATAAACCTTTTTTATGTTTGGAATCCGAATTGAAGCTATCATTCAATAAGAAATATATCTAATAAAAAAAATATTTTGAGTTATAAGAGATTTGAAAAACTACAGAATAAGTTTTCTAAATTTGTAAAAACAATCAAATACATATTTTTTAATATTTTAGAAGTAAAGAATGAAAACAATAAAATGAAAGTAGCAAAAACATTTATAATAAATTAAGAATTTTTAATCTAAAAGTGAAACTTCCTTCAGAAGGCCGCACTTAATGTCTATCCTTGGTATAGAACCTGACTATTTAGTATTTACCATATAAGAGCTTCTCAATGGACATAATTTATTATACCCATAATGGATTCCGATTTTAATTAATTTCAAACATATTTACAGAGATGTAAGATTGTGGAAAATACGTTATACCGGTACGGTTAATACATACAGTCCTCATAAGCTGTAACCAGACCTAGGATTGCTCATTTCCCGCTACTTTTTATAGTCCCGGGAAAGTAGGATTTAAAAACATGGAATTCCACGATTTAATAAATTCTTAATTATTGTTGAAATATTGATCGAATTGAGACAAAACATAACATGATATAAGATAATATAAAGCTTTTTTTATATATTATATTAATTTTGTAATGCATTTATATAAAAATTATTGATAATACATCATACAATAATAGAAAACATTAGCGGTAATATTGCATTGACTGTATTGTTAATTTTATAATTTTAATAGTTATTAGCAGAGCAACCGACCTTCGTGCGGTCTCGTCTCCCAGCTCCTGCGGAGAGTATTGTGGGCCTTCGGGCCCGCTATAAAACCGATAACTGCACTTCAGATGGCATATGCAGCTCCTGACCAATCCTCACCAAAGTTTATAAATAAAATTCATGAAAATTAAAAAAAAATTGATCTATCCTGGCTCCTGACCTATCCTAAGGCCAGACCAATACTATCCTGTCCTATTCATATATATACGACATAGAGAATTAAAATAATATTTAGGAAACTCAACTACCATAGTATTATATTTCATAAAACAATTTCTAACTCAATTGAAATTCTAAAATTATGGAGTGGATTACAGATATGGAAGATAACTTATAATTTGTATATTAAAAATGATGTCCAAATCTTTCATGGTTAATTTAACTCAAATTCTTTTAAGGTCCGTTTACAAATTGACAATCTCAGTTTTTATTGTTCACGGAATCATAATAATTGTAAAAGATATTCCGTTAACCTACTCTTTAACAGTGAATACTGTTAAGAATATGGGTAAAGCTATTTATTCCATCGACAATATACTCGATAATGACATTGAC
>JAJNBT010153933.1:0-17916 GCA_028455955.1 Notopais sp. p TS-2021 | reverse complement strand
AATGATCTTTCAAGTCTTTACTTGTTGGTATTATAATTTACACGAGTTTCTAAACTATAAATATCCCGACAGCTGGATTGGTCAGCCATGCGATTTATTTTTATTGGGCTACATCAAAAGCAAAGTTTGTTGCACAAGACAAACAAATCGTCATGTAAGAATCCGACATTGCTGTGCAAATGGGAAATACTTGCTGATGTCGGGGATGCATATGATAAGCGTTTACTCGAATGCTACGAAAAAGATGACTAACAAGTATCAATCTACCAGTAAAATAATTTGATCTTATCTACGCATCAAATTAATTTTATTTTTTTAAATTAGGATGAAAAAAATTCTTAAAAACTCTAGTGTACGTGTACTAATTTTGTAATGATTCGTTCTCTTCAGTTTTGAAAAAAATAATAAAGAAAATGTAAAGTGACTTTACAGTAGATTCACCCTTGTAAATATATAGATTGAAGCAATCATCACAAAGCAAACTTGTATTCATTCTTGATAGCTTATAGATATATTGCAAGTTTGATTAAATCATGTACAAACTAACTGGATGTCATATCAATAATAAACGTAGTAATTTAAATGACAATAAATATTACAAATTAATGAATTTGCATACATAAAAAAATACATATCTTAGTTTTATGCAAATATTTGTATAAAATATTACAAAACTCGACTGTTACAATGAAAAATATCTTTGCAGAAATGAAAAATGAATAAAATTTAAAAGGAATATGAATATTCATTTTATAATGCGATTAAAAGATATTTGTATTCAAACGGCAGACAGCAATAAACCGATTAAATATATAGAGAGAAGTCATTAAAATTGCATTCAATTCTTTAAACAATAACACATTCATTTGTTTAATAATGTTAATTATATTTATTTATTCTTGACATCTGTAAAAAAATAATTGCGGTGATAGTGATGTATAACTGATTAGCTGATATTAATTTGTATTGAGAATTTAATTATATTAATCAGACTTATTTTCAAATCTAGAAATTTCTGACATTCTAAATAACTTGATAAATAAAATGACTTTAGAATTTGAAAGTGGATTAAATTACTGATTTTATTAATTTTATAGAATTAACTCAAACTCATTTTACTTCAATTTGTTTGAAAGTGGATTTAATTACTGATTTTATTAATTTTATAGAATTAACTCAAACACATTTTACTTCAATTTGAGATATGGAAAAAGTATCTCACAAGTATAAATCTATTAGTAAATATCCATCCTATCTAAGCATTGAATTAATTCTTTTTTAAATAAATGTGACAAAAAATTCATAAAACTCTAGTATATGTGGTATCAATCAGCAAAGAATGCACATAAATTTAGAATGATTTTGTAATTCTGTGGCAAGATTGCAGAATAGAATACGTCCAAAAGTAACTATCCAGAAAAATGACTTCCTAGTTTGTTTTTATTTCCCGAATGATATGTTTTCTTCCAAATTCAGTTACCTTAAATTATATTAGATAACTTACTCTGATTTCTTCCTCTTTAACAATAGTTGAAACTTCTCGTTTTACTTATTATCGTCTACTACAAGAACTCAATATTGATGAAAAGGAACTGATCCTCTTTTCGGATTTTGACACAAAATTATTTAAATTATAGACTAAAGATATTAAAAAGATACATGCACAAAATTCATATTTAATATTTCACCAATGTTCACTTTTAGAATATATATCTGAAAATTGTTCAGTGGTACATAATTTTCGATGGTATATATAATCATTCTTCTTAATCATGTTTTCGTTCTATGTTTTTAAATAAGGCTAATTTTTAAGGTATATATTTTTATTTGTGATAGTTAATCACGAAGTCACTTTGCTGAGACTTTGTCAATGAAATTTTTTCAAAGAGAAAATCCATTCATGAATTGATCAAAGTTGCCGATTATTATATTACTATGATATGCAACTCACCTAAAACCAGGAAATTTATATATATTTATACATTACATTTAAAAAAATGAGCAGTTTATCTTAAATTTAAGGAAATAACATTTATCATATTAATGATAAAATTCAATATTATTTAAGTTAATCTAAAACGTAATTAAAATCTTATGTATTGTTTTTCTACTGTTTTTTGTAAGAGCATGACTAATAAACAGTAACTATAAAAATTCGGAAGGGTCAAACAAAGTCTGTTGAAAATAAATATTTGTTCGCGGCGTACAATTGAAAAATATTTTTCGACTATTCTTTTGTGTTTTTATAGGAGTTTTAACCTCAAATTTCTATTGTTTACGAAACACATAAGAGACAATCGTAAAAATGTTGTTAAGTTGAATCTATTTTAGAAAAGTCCTGCAGAATATTGTGTTTTAATCTTTTTATTCGCAACACATAATGAAAGAATTGGGTTTTATTTTACATAATTACACTTTGAATTGACTTCTATTCTGGTAAAAAGTCAATTGTAAGAAAATAAATGTGTTAACTATAAATAAATATTTATTTTAATTTTAATTAATTTCAACCATAGTAATTACCTATAAAAATATTTCATTAAAATGTTTTTAATAATAAATTCACGGATGAATACTCTCATATACAAATCATATCAAATTTAAATTCTGTTATAGTCACATTAATTTTTATTTTGTCCATATTGTTCAGTTTTTGTATGCAAATATCTATTCAAAATCAACTTTAAGTTGTCAAAACAACTGACAACTTAAAAGCTCGAACCCAGTGAATGTTTGTTTAACTTCACGTTGACTGTTTTTTGAAGCACTATCAGCCTACTACATCTATATATAAGACTCTACTATATTATAATATTGACAAGCGTTTATTATTTTTATTGCTTCAGGATATTCAATGTAAATATCAGACTAATCTAATTGAAAGAATAAAAAATGAATGATTCTATTCATCACGAAACTAGTTAAAATAGAGTAGTTTTTACTCTACCGTATCAGAAACTCATTTATTTTTTTGCGCAAAATTCGAGAAAACCCAACATATTTCTTGAATTTGGAAGCAAATTTACATTCGATTATCTGAATATTTGGTCAAATTGTAATAATCTTGCCCTGCATGTATGATATTTTGTATTAGGCACAGTAGGTACAGTAGGTGAAAATAATAAGGTGATTAGAATTGTAAAAAGCTATAAATTAATATATTCAATTTATATTGAAGTTAACCCATACAGCTCACTATCGTTATATAAATTCTAAACCGTCAAATTTTAAATACATTTGCTTTTAAATTAAAACAAAATATATCATTTTATGGAATAATCAAATCTATGCTGTATTTTAGTTTGGGGCGGTGCTCTATACTGAATTCTTCTGAATTTTATCAATTAAAATAGCTCGAAGACGATATTGTATATTTATCTCTTTGTATTACCTCATGATACTAAAATAATATTTTACCAATTTACGGGAGAGCAGTTAGTTTAAGGTTAACGGACCAATATCGAGTAAAAACGATCACTCTTATATATACAGTTCCTTGTACAATTACTCATATATATTATCCCTTCGTATCGTAACGTTTTCATGAATTCAATAGGTATCAAATCATAGTTACAACATGAGCTATGGAAACGATATTTTTAGTCCATTTCCAACTCTTATGGCTATTAAGTAAAATTTTATCAGGCAAAACCATATTTTGGCAACTTCTTAAAAAATTAAATAATATTTTAAACAATCGTAATTACGATAAGTTTTTATCCGTTATCAACTATATATAGACCTGATAACATATACGATGATAAACAAGGAAAAAAATCATTTGATTCATAATATTTGTCACTATTATAAATTATGATACATTAACACTTCCTTGAATTAATTGTTTCATGTTATCTCTGCATTGTAATCGTTGCAAATATATTTAATATCAATACATTTGTTGCATTATTTCTCTGTCTCAGTAGTTAATTGTTCATTGGATTCAATTTCATTTAAGTTTTTTTTTAGGGGAAATTTATTACATTTTGTAATAAAAACATCTGCATTCTGCATCCTCACATATTAAATTTTGATAATTTTTATGTTAATATTAATTATACAATTAATAGGACAACAGACACTGGACAAATGATACTTATAGGAGAACTATGATCTGTGTTACAGTCTTGTCGATGATGCTTATTATGTGTCTTACACGTGTTTGAATTAATCAGAGACCATTTTATATGTTTAAATATCCGTCTGTGCAGTGTTTATTTAGTGTCTTAAAAGGAATTGAATTTTTTTTGAATATAATTCAGTTACAGTAGGTTGCAAAAAAACACCAGTTCAAATATTTATTCTAGTGTTTGATGATGATTTACAACTATCACACTGATAACTGCATGGTACGAGCAGTAATTGTCACATAGGACAACTGTATGACAGTGCTTTTATATAATTGGAGTCGATTGTCAGGCTAGAAGTAGTTCATAATGCCACAGTTAACACACGAACTGACAATTAAACAATTATTTAATGTTTGTTCTATTTTCGCGTCCACTGTAAAACCGACCTGGATAGGACTAGAGTGGTCAAAAATAGTCTCCACCAATAGAAAACCTTCAACCGTTGATGAACACCAATCACAGTTCATTTCTTTAATAAAATTATATTTATTCTGATCGAGATCGGTTATCAGTATACACGAAACTACGTATATTGTTTAAGGGAATTATCTAATTACAAGTATTAAATTGACTGTAGTCATCTATCTAACTCTAACAATAAATATTTTTCATTTTTCATATTTAATATTTAATTTATAATATAAATTAAACAAATAGAGTTCTAATTATCCTAGTAATTGCTATGGATGTCAATGGTCAAGTCGTAATGGATAATTTACCAAATAAGTATCTCTTGATTCTTATAATTTATCGATTTTATATCAAATTAAAACAACGCAGCCTATTTCAGCTGAATGTAACATATGTTTTTAAATATGAAACAAAGGTCGTGTCCAAAATAATTGAAAAATAATAAAAGTTACTTCATTTTTTTTGTATTAATTTCTATAATATTTGATTTTGTTCAATATATAAAAAATTAACATTTGATATAATCTGCCAATAATCTTTGTTATTGGTTGAGAAACCGAAATTATCCATTCATCGGCTTCAGCTTTAAGGCTTTATTGATGGTATTGAATCACAAATAATTGTTATATGTTTCTAAATATGGAATCGAATTCCGCAAATACTGGAAATGGTCGTTACATATGGCACGGGGATACTTAGATTTTCCAAAGTAATTTCTAATGTATAATTGAAATTTAAGATTCACTGTAGTTTGGAATCCACACTCATTTTGAATCCTTCGATGGTTATTGGTGGAAAAATAAATTCAGCCAATCTTGTAGTAATTATCTCTCATCAATCGGTGAAGATACATCAGGACAAATTTGGTAGATTTAATCTTTAGCTTGTATTTCCAATGTAATAAATCACATAGGATCATATATACAAACAAAATTAGGTACAGTTGCATATATGAATTTAATTTATTATTGGCAATCGAATCTATAAAACTAAATACTGTACAGTATAAGACACTGTACATTAATTTTAAGAAGTAATTTAATTTGAAGAGTAATACATTGAATTACTTATTACCATGATTGTTAAATTTGACGTTAAAATATGATATTTCTTATAATTGAAACTTGAAATCTGATTTAGAAGAGTAATTTAAGTAAATTTACTTCATTTTCATTATAGAAGACACTTTAATTTAAATTAAATAATCATTTTAGAAGTGATTTTTATTGTGAATGAAGAATCAAATTTAACTAAAGAAATTTAATTCATTATTTCTTTATTCCTAAACTAGACACGTAATCTAGTCTGTATAATTATTTTCTTCTGGAAATAATTGATACCCGTAGTTTAATTATTTTCTCATGTGAACAATAGACAGATTAATCTAAGAGGTACAGAAGAAGATCTATTTCAATAAGCTGTGTTCCCTCTATAGAGGATGCGCAATTGAGCATGCATTTTTTTTTATTGTTACCTAAAATAATACATTTTTCCTGAAAGATACGAATTAACAGTTATATGTGAAAATTTCCCAAGGATTAATAAAAAAAATTGATGGGAATGCTGGTTATATGTAGTATAAATGCCACCCAATGAGACCTTTTTATTGACGATTATACAGTAAAATGATATAAGAAGAATGCTACTTCATTTGTATTCACAGATTAATCTTATCGGACTGAAAACAGATACACAATGCAAGTAGTTAGTTACATTAAAAACTGTTATATCGGTGCCCGCCTCTTACATATACATTAGATAAAGCTAAATAATTGCATCTTTTTATTAACAATTCGTGTAGAATATTGCCAATGAAATTAGCTTTAATAGAAATACAACATCCATAACTATATTGATACAGTCGTAGTCACGGACTTTTAATACAAATTAGCAAAAAATCAGCTGCATCACCAGATCATGACGTTGCACAATGGAGTTGAGAGATTGTACAAGGAGAGACAATGTAGCCACACCTCCGCTTTGTAATATAGGTGGCTATTAAATGCATTTCACAGTTACAGAAAGCAGAAGAAATCATCTTTTCAAGATATTTTACATCGAGGCCTCCAGGTTAATAAAGTGGTTTCAGAAAAGATATAAAATCATTACTTCAAAATGAAAACCCAATCGAAAAAATCATTAAGACGAACTTCCTTTCACAAACTTTTTTAAGGTCATTCTATTTCTCTCTTCTTCTAAATGCATTTATTGTATTAGTCAATTAATAACATATCATTCAATACTATTGATACTTAGGTCATGGAATTTATCATCCATAATTAATTTTTTTACCATTAAGTGGAAAGTAAGTGCGACCTAATAGTATATTTACAGTTTACCATTTATTCAGTATATATACAGTATAGTACAGTACAGTAGAGTATACAGTATATAATTTACAGTATACCATTGATATACATACTTGTAGTATAATTATAATTAAGGAAATGTCTCTCAATTGTCAGAAATAATGTTATATAATTAATACATATGTTGTTACGTCATTCAGTAGTTTCCAGACTGTTTTATTTAAGCCTTCTTTGTCCTAATAAAATTTGATGATAAGAAATAAACGTAATTCATAACTTTTATAATTTTTTTTGTGCCGGGACTATAATCATTAGAGAGAATTTGGTGGACTTTTAATCTATGTGTGGAATTGGGGTGAAATTTAAGTCTAGGGTCGGAATTCAAACTAATATTTAGACAAAAAAAAACGTCAATATTGTTCTGGATATTTTGACAAAACAAGAGGCCGGTCAATAATTGTGATCCTGGCGATCTTAGACCAAATTAACCGGTTTTGTTTATCGGCATCTAGCTAAGTAGATTTACTTGAGAGTCAATGAGAATACCCGACCTTCAAGATATATACATAGTCAAGCACGCTGATGACTGAATCACCACTTGATCTAAGATTTAATATAAAAATCTTTTATACTTACGGTCAAATAATCATCTTTATTAATCTTTCTATTTTTTGGATTCGCTGAATTTCATCAATTACTGCTATCATTAAAATAAAGTTTAAAAATGTAAATATTTGTTTATTTTTTGTGGTATATTGAATGCGTGAATTTAAAAGAATCTAGGATCGCTAAGGGAAGATTGTCATAAATAGGTTAAGAAACACTGGTCTAGAGCAATACAATTCTGTCAACTGATTACTTTATTAAAACAAATTTAATTGAATAAACTAGATAATATTACGGTTAGGGATTGGTCCAGTGGTTAGTGTGCTTATTACTCTGGTATTGCGACACGAGACCACGATTCGAATCCCGTTTGATACGTGAAACTTTTTTCCTGATTTCATATTTGCTTTCCTTGTCGTCCAGGGATTTAGACGCCATCTGATGACATTGGTTGGTTGTCGGGGCTCGTATGGGTCCCACAAGCGGCCTCATATGATTTCTTAAATTACCATTAGGTTACTTATATAGTCTTATTTTTAAGACATCATTTATTTAATAGAAATATATTTACATCGAAATTAGGATAGGTTATATTCTCTTTGTAAAATTAATTAATAGGCAATTTGTATTATTTTAGAGGAATTATCCTGGTAGACAAATATACCTTGGTAGACAAATTATCTTGGTATACAAATTATTCTGGTAGACAATTACAGTATCCTTGTTAACAAATTTGTTCGTAGACGTATTGTGATGTCATGAATTTTTTTCATACTGTTTGCATATTTGAATTCTAATTATTCAATTTCAGTTTATTTCATAAAATATTTATATAATTATTTTAAATATGACTTCTCTTACTATTTAAACTATTTACAATATCTGCAAATGATAGCTTTTAAATATAATTGTTCCAATATTATTTATAAATCACTTTCTTATGTGATTGTAATTTGCTACTTATTTGCATATATAAAAAAATATATATTTCAAAATATAATAAAAATATATTTGTTCAGAATATTAAATATTATTCGGGAAGATATTTGTTTCATAAATTATATTAATATTAATAGAAAGAAACTTTATATCATGTATTACAAAATTGCCAATTCTAATATAATTATGAGTTACGCGGAATGCAGACTACCTTTCAGAATTTTATTTCAGCCAATTTCAACTAAATATATATGACAAATTCAAAATATTTACCCGCCCATGTGATTGAAATATCAATTAAAATTACTACATCAGATAGAATCTTCGGGTAGAGTTGATGACGTCACTTTTCAAACACAACTGTGAAAGCATCTAGTATCTACTTAACATATATTTATTACATTAACAAATATTTAAAATCGTAAATAGATCTATTACAGTGTTTATTTTAATTGAAATTAAGTATCTCGTAAATGTTAATGTCGTTCTGAATGGAAAATGTTAATAAGTAGTTTTAATTATTGCAATACAGTAGGAACTACTTATATGTAATCCGTCATATCACTGTTCAATACATTTACAGAATTGATTTAATATTGAAAGATCAAAATGTCGTACAATGAAATACCGACATACAATTAAAATATAATGTCGAACGCATATTATGGTTATATATATATATATAAGTTAAGAGAGATTAAGTTAGTTTAGGTTATGATAGGTTAGACATTATATCCAATATTTATTCATATTTCGTTTGTCGACATTTTTGTCAGACGAAATTTTTGTCAGTCGAAATTTTGTAAGTCGATTTTTTTCGTGAATATTTTACCTACACAGCAAATTATAAACTATTTATCATAGTCTCAATTTATTGGAAATGTACACCTCGTTATAAACTAGTATAAAATATCCTTAAACCTACAGTTTAATATAGAATAGAAATAGGTCAAATATTTCACAACAAAATAGTATAAGATATACTTATAAAATATATGTTTACGCATTTCAGTAATGATATCTATTTTTACAATTAATAAATACTGAATCTTCCACGATTTGAAACGTTTAGTTAATAAATATGTCATCTTCAACATATAAATGTTTTATATTTTTATATTGTGATTGACACTAAGCAATTTAATGTTATATTTTTCATAAACATTTATATCAACACCTTTAGATGAAGCAGGTATTATTTAGAGGCTATACCATATTTAGAGCCGTTTTAGATATAAGGTAATACATATAATATATAGTTGGGTGTGAAGACAAAATGTCAAACGGACGATCTATTGGTTATGCTATACGTAGGTTTGTTTAGGTTTAATTAGGTTCAGATAAATGAGATTAGGTTTAATTAGGTTCAGATAAATGAGATTAGGTTTAATTAGGTTCAGATAAATGAGATTAGGTTTGTCCATAAATATTTGCCCGACAACCCATATCACGTTTACTCGTATATGTGATAATATTTTAGATATATCTGAATTAAATTGTATTGTATTCTATTTATTCACAAGCAGATTCAATGAAGCATAACAATTAATCTATTTAATTATTTTTATGACGTAAGAGGATTTTCTTTATATGAAAATATAAGAAAGTCTTATTTTTCAGTGACGTCAATCTCAGGTTAAACAAACCTTGTAATATAACATTCTCGGTTCTGACATTCAATTGAAGATCATTTCTTGGTCTTGTTGTTATAGCACTTAAATTACTTTCCTTAGGGAACATTTGGTTTCACAAGAAAATGGAAAGAAATAAGGAATTGCAGTTGATGACTTGAAGTTTATGTTTACGAAGCAGAGGATGAATGTATTTATTGAATGCAGAAGGACGTAAAATGTACTGAATCAGTAAAAATAGAGCTTTTAAAGCTCGTCCTAAATGCATACAAAATAACCGAGGATAACCTAAGGATAATCTAAGGATAACCTAATCTAATATAACCAAATGTAACCTAATATAACTTAATCTATCCTTACTATTTTTTATTATGGCTGTAGACGAATTTTCGTACCACGTAGTCAACATTAATTTGAACTAATTATTTTAAACATATCAATTTATTTTATATTTGTTGCACGTATTATTATATACAAATTTCTTCTGAATTATATAAACTGTATTCTTATATGCGTGTAACAGCTGAATGGCTTCAATACATAACATAATAATGAACATTTTTAAAAGAATATCCACTACTTGTACACAAAGTTACACTAAAAAATATTTCATTCAAATTAAGAAGATCTTCAGTTAAAGAATTTAGTAGGTCGCTTCGTTAAAATATAAATAATGTGGTTCATTATTGGGACAAATATTGCCAAATTAAAACAGCCTGAACTACATAAGACTTTATACCCACACAATACTATACTATGTGAATATGTTGTTTATAAACACTAATTTTATATAATGTATTGCATATTTATGCTGAAAGCGATAATTATATAGAAAACAGCCAATTAAAGTTCCCATAGAGAACACCTTCTTAGATCTATTTTATTTCAGAGGAGGATATGTTTTATTCGAGGAAGTTGTTGTTGAAAATTAATTAGTTCTTTTCAGAATATAACTAAAATACATAAAAATGCAAGTTTGCAAAAATATTTTACCAAACATTACAGCTGAAATCATTTAATATGAACTGTATGTAATATAACCATAATTGTCATTTTTTAAATAAATTGTCTTTTTGCGATACTTAATTCCTTCATAGTCACAAAAATAACTAAATGTTCGTTTTTATGCTTTAATGTTGCGTTTCACATGTCCTTAACCTAACAAACATCAATTTACCAGAATTACTAAGGACCATACACGATCCCTCATAAGCAAACTGTATATACTTATTTATTTTGATTAAAAATATGGAACTTAGCACTTCAATTTATTAATATTTATTTATATTACTATCACTAATTATAGTTTAAAATTGCACTAAATTATTTTTTTGTTGAAAAAATTTCATGGATTACGCATTTTCCTAATTAATAATTAGGTTCGGAAATTGATTGCCCAATAATTAGTAAAATAAATGACACGATTACATACGCTACCATTTAAATAGTAATTAAAATATATTTTTTACTGTAATAAAAATATATATTAATACAATTAATACAAAACTCTAAATTTCATCCACGTTATAAAATTATATTATGCCCTTGAAGTGGTTCATTCTTCACTAGGAGGACGTATTTGTTGGGTATTTTTTAAATATGTAATTTATATATCCGGGATATACAATACCAAACATATAATAGAGTGACTGTGAAATCTCGATATTATATATAGATAAATAAAGAATCATTTCACTCAGTAGGGTGTATATAGCATACAAACTTCCTTCTTAAGTGGCGATGCATTAGTGTCTGAATTTATACATTGCATATATAATATATATGCATGATCTAAATGATTATATAAGTAATTGTTGCAATTTGAAAAGTCAACCAATGAAATTGATTCACTTTTCCATATTTAAATACCTACCTTAAGTATAAAGATTTAATGAATTTAATTAGTTCAAATATTGTATTCGTATTATTGGCTAGTAGGATTATTTCCAATGTTTAGACCAATCAAATCTAGACTTCCTTGTCATATGACAGCATGGTTCGAAATCTTTATTCATTATTATAGACACTTATAAACCTCAAACTATTACGAGCTTGCTTTACACTTACAGGATACCCCATGTATATATTAATGGCTTCAAAATAGTAATGGAGCAGGTCAACTTGTCTGTACCATTATCTTTATACTCTTGCATCTCATTTGGAAACATTAAATATGTGTTCATAATTGGTCCAGTCCTAATAGAATGTCAACAGTTGAATATCTTCAAAGTGTTCTGACTATTGAGATTTTATCTCTCCTACAGTTGATTTATCCTTTGACATCGAAATACCACCATTGACCAGCCAATAATATATGCAACACAAGGTAGGAACGACTATTATTTATATTAATATTATGGAATGTACATTTGAAGAAACAAATATTAATTTTATTTATTTGAATTAGATTCATAAGAATTAGTCAATATAATCAAAACGAATCAAGTGAAGTGCATTCAAATGGACTTTGTAGTTACTTATAGAACAGTACTATCAAAGTCCATCCAAATTCGACTAAAATGGACTTTGAAGTTACTTATAGTACAGTACAGTACTATCAAAGTCCCTCCAAAGTGAACTTAAATGGACTTTGAAGTTACTTATAGTACAGTATTATCAAAGTCCCTCCAAAGTTAACTTAAATGGACTTTGAAGTTACTTACTGTATAGTACAGTACTATCAAAGTCCCTCCAAAGTCGACTCGAATGGACTTTGAAGTTACTTATAGTACAGTACTTTCAAAGTGCCTCCTTAATTTCGTCATAGTAAAAATAACTGAGTACAGAAATATCCAGAGCGTGCAAAATTATGCAAACATAGGAGTTTAGTAGCCCATAAAATGTTTCTGGACATGTGTTCGTGCCATTAAATTTAGATATATAATGCACGATAATAATACCGTACAATTATTTATACATTCACCCGCTGATGAAAAGAATCTCATTTTAAATATTACACTAGATTGTTATATCAAGGATGAAAACCAGTAACCAACACCCTTAAAAACTAGAGTGATTTTTTAATTTAATAGCATGTTTCATTATTAAACACATTCATGTTTACTCTTTAAGCTGATTAACATAATTTATTGTATTAAAGGGAACAAAAAGTGATGCATGGGGGGCAAGATTGGCTGATTATTTAACATATAAGTGTGTTGACCGTGATATTTTATAAAACTTTATTGAAATTTAGATACTTTTTTATATTTTACAGTTTTAAATCAGTTATTGAGAATTGTTTACCCATACTTTAAAATCAATTTATTCTTTAGTCTCTAATGATATTATTTATATATATTGTATTATGAAGAAAAAGTAGAATGATAATATTCAGCTTTATTAAACAGTATCGGTTTCAACTGTATTGATCAGTATCATCAGGAAATAAAATTTCAAATACTGATCATTTTCGAAATGTTAATCAGGAAATACTACTTATGCCGTCGACTGACAGACATGTAATGGATCAAAAACAAGAATCTAAAACTAAATCAAACTCGAATATCAACTCTGATGATTTAAGCATTGAAAAATGCATCATATATATTTCAAATAATGAAACCAAAGAGTGTCAACTCTTATCAATAGCATGGAGACAAATCCATAGTAAATTTGAAAAATATCAGATTCTGGCTACTGACTATTTTCACAATTTAGAAGTTTTGTTTTTATATACGACAATATCTTATATGTCTATGAGGCATTGTGTACTTTTTCGTGTTTTTGTGAATTTTAATTATTTTCCTGTTGAATGACGTTAAGACAAATGATTTATATATATTCTAAGAATTGAGGTTACAATCTATCTAAATATATATAGTTCTATTATTACAATGAATGTTGTGTATAATAATCGGTAGTTGATTCCGACAAAATTTTGTTTGTGATAGGCCAACATTTTTTTTAATTAAAAATTATGAATTTTTTTTCCAATATTAGAAGAATTCATAAGAGCTACTTGGTACTTAGGGCTCTTGTGAAATTAAATAAGTTCTTATAGAATTTTTCTTACTAATTATTGTGTAAAAAAGATATATATATAGCTGTTGTTTATATAGAAGTTTATATTCAGAAAAAAAGTTAATCTTACTTAATACAGTACATAAAAATCACAAATAATTTATGTAAAGCTCTATAAAATATGTAAACAAATTAATGAATACGAAAGAAGAACAATTAAACCATTAAAGTTTGTGTTTATTATATCGTTATAAAAATATGATTACTTCGAAAAATCCATCAATTTCGTGAATTTCCCATTAGCGATATATATAACTAATTTACATGAATGAAAAAAAAAGATATTATAAAAAATACTGCTATGACAAAATGGAACTGAAGCTGAATCCCTTTACATAGATCCTATCTAATGTAATTATGTGGTAACCAAGAAAATTCATTATATTTGAAAATCTCCTTATCTCATTATATTATATTGATATCCCATCAACATGTTTCTAATAATTATAAATAAATATTATAATTATTAAGGTGGACGGACTTTTCATCCTGTACTTTCTCTCACGTATTTTTTTTAATTATTATATTTAATATTTATTTTAAGTTAGGGAGAAAAGTCCAGCAGGAAGAAGTCCAGGAGAGAAAAGTCCTAGAACGTTAATTACCATTTGTCGGTTCATTATTTCTTAAATAATAATAGTAAAAAATTCTGTGTTTGAGAGAAAGTGCATTAAAATTGCAGATATTAGATAGAACATAAATTTTGATTCCCTTTCTCAAAGTTGTTCTTCAGTGCTATATGTTGAACAGATTTCGTTCTTCGCTTCATAAAATTCTTCATGCATATATGAAGCTCAGTCGTTCATTTTTATTCGTTTTTCTGTAAATTGTAGAAGTGTAGATACACTCGGGTCATATTACATTTGTACAATCAGAAAATATGACGGATCGAATTGTTAAAAATTGGTATAAAGCCACATTTCACTTTCAGAATTTCAATGTTGATAATTATTTATAAATGAAATTTCACATAGGCGTAAATAATGTTTTAAAATTTTTATCTTACCACTAAATTCGAATGACCAAATAAAACATTATTTGTTGTTGCATTAACAAATTGGATTAATTTACAATTCCTTTATTTAACTTGATCAAATATTAATACAAATGTTGTTTCAATATAATTTATAATTTATTTTAAGTGTACATAATGCCTAGAAAATTATATTTTTTTAGTCCTTTTGTGTTATATACAAATTATCCATTAAATTTGCACGTAGGTAAATCATTCTATACTAGATACATATTCTTTATTGAAAATTAATCGTGTATAATATTTACGATTTGTATAAGCAAATCCTCTATATCGCTTACGTCATAGATGATTTAATAGCGTCACAGATGATTGATGACGACATGGTCATCAATTTCAATTAAGTTTAAATTAAAACTTGATATAAAATTAATATTTACACAATCTGATTTATATATGAGCTAAATATCAGTTTTCAGCAACTCTGGAATTAATTAAATATTTATTTCCTACCGAGACGAGTGACCCCCAGAAAAAGGTCGAATCTCATATTTCTTATCTTGTGGATGCGTTAAATCCTCGATAATAAAAAGCGAAATTTAATTAAAATTGATTACAATGTTAATATTATTTTTAAAATATATTTCAGTAATAACAGAGACCGATAAAACACGTAATAGTAGTAAAGCAAATTATAAATAATGGAATATCTAAGCACAATATGCATATCAGTACGCTTATTACATACTATTTTTATATATTAAATGTATAAAATAACATTATCGATCGAGGTTATCAACATCTAAATTTATTAATGAATCAGGATGTTATTTTCGGACTTTTATAACGCATTATACTAACAAAGATACTTAGCGCTACCATGCAGTTAATCTTACTTAATACAGTACATAAAAATCACATAATAATTTATGTAAAGCTCTACACCAAGAAGCATTCCAGCCTTAATTAAAACTACCTACGTGTGTGTATTAAATATGCACTAGGTCATTTTAAGTTCATAATTCTTGTTTTAAAAGCCTTTATTGTTACGTTCAACTTGTGCAAAAGCATCCAAGCATATTAAATTACGAAGCCTCAAGCTGTCATTGGTTAAAATTATAGATAATGATATTCCAAGCAAATCAAATGGTCATAAATAAAGAATTAGAAACAACATTATCCCTGTCACTTCTGGTCACCACGTTTGGGCACAACATGCCACTCTTTGTGATGGTGTCAAGCAGTTCTCGTGAACTGTGAATCTATCGTGCACTGCTTGAGTGAGATTCCCTCACCAGTTCCTCGGTAATAAATTTTATGTGACAGACTTTTACTGTTCATTAATTATTGTATTACAAAGCAAGTCAAAATGACTTATTTGGCTGTGTTTCAGTATCTATAATGCGGAATTCTTTTGGTCATAAAAATGTGGTCACATTTCTAATTTAAATAACAATCCTCTGAATCTCTCTTTATTAAGTCAGAATTTCATCATTGGTACTAGAATACTGGGTATAAGCTCGCCCTCACTTGTTAAGGGACATATATATGTAATGATATTCGGCCATAATCCCGAAAGCATAAATTCTGAATACCAAAATTACAAAATCCTAATATCACGAAACGTATAACTTCACATGACATACTTGATTATATCAGGTTAGCTTAGATTAGATCAGATTAGGGCAGATTAGATTAGCATTGGTTAAATTAGATCAGGTTAGATTACATCAGGTTAAGTTACATTAAATATAGTTACATTAGGTTAGATCAGCTTTAATTATATTAAATCAGCTTAGGTAAGATCAAATCTGCATAGGTTAGATTATATCAGATTATGTTAGATTACATCAGGTGAAGTTACATTGTATATAGTTAGATCAGCTTTGGTTATATTAGATCAGCTTTCGTAAGGTGAGATACGCTTAGGTTACATTAAATCTAGATCAGGTTTAATTAGATTAGATCAGGTCTTTACATTTCGAATTCATGGTGTTCAAGATTTTGGCTTTTGAGATTACAACCTTAACTCATATGTACTATAAACTTATATATTACCAAAAATCTTTGTCTATTATTTAATTTCTATTGTATAATAAATAAATATTGTAGCATCGACGATATTGGCTGAAAAGAAACACAACTATCTTAGAGGGCAACATTCTTAATTCAATAAGAACTCTTTATTGCAATGAAATGCATACTTAATAATACAGAGTTGTGGTGTTGTCGTTAGCATGCTTAAGTCTGTTGCAAGAGACCACGAGTTCGAGACCTTCCATATGCACTTCTCAGTAACTCTCAATTAAAACTACTTGGTACGGAGCACGCTCCCGGTTATGATATAAGCCAAATTGGACTAAAAAAATTACCTTAGACACGTTCTGAAAAACCCATAAACAAAATTAGATGAAATATATATATATTTAATTCAACAAACATCTATTTTATTATTCAAATGAAATACATATTTGATTCAAAGAAATCTATTTTACTTATGTAAAATGCATATTTAATTCAACGAAATCTATTTTATTTCAATGAAATGCATATTTAATTCAACGAAGATCTATTTTATTTCAATGAAATATGCATATCGAAATCAACGAAGATCTATTTTATTGCAATGAAATGCATATTGAATTCAACAAAATCTATTTTATTTCAATGAAATGCATATTGAATTCAACAAATGTCTATTTGATTGCAATGAAATGCATATTTGATTCAACGAAATCTATTTTATTTCAATGAAATGATATTTATTTCAATGAAACGTATAATTTAATCAACGAAGATCTATTTTATTTCAATAAAATGCATATATATATTTAATGAATTGATGAATTTATTCTCAACTAAAATTTATGGTTAATAATAAAATAAATAAAAAA
>JAJNBT010153920.1:0-10165 GCA_028455955.1 Notopais sp. p TS-2021 | reverse complement strand
AGGTATGGTTTGTACGATACAATTTGTAATTGCATATTTAGAATAAATAAATAAACTAGACTTTTTACATTAAATTAGTAATCTATTTTAGTCTCTTGAAATGCAAAGTAAGTAAGACCACGAATGAAGCGGAGAGTTTGGCCATGTTCCCAAGTCCAAAACCTCAATATTGAATTAATTGCAGATTAAATTTAATGGTTGATTATTTCACCTCGAGTAATCGCATCGCAGTCTAGCTTCATTTAGAACTTTTAAAACATTTCCACACGATCGAATAAATTTGGTAAATGACTCTATAAACGGAACGTTTTATTTATTAAATGAACTAAAAAGTTCTAAAATTTCTTCTGACTTCATAAAAGGCCGATCAATAACTATATGAAGGCAGACAAAATGTGGAACATAATATAACGTATCTTAATTTACCTAACCTACCGTATCATTCCTTATCTTAAGTATCATGTCATAAGGTTACGAGTCCGCTGATATTATCTATATTCAACATTTTACGGTGCATGGACAAAACATCATGGGTTAGGGTAGTTTAGGTGCTCTTATGGGGTACAATAAAATAATACAACCAAATAATAATTTTCTCTTTAATGAGACAACTTAAAAGCTTTGCTTGAGAACAGACTTTGGTGTCCCAGAATCAGAAGTCTCATCATAATTCTCATTTCCTGTAAATTTCCTATCATTGATTTAGGAAACACAATTTTTTGTTTTTCCTCAAAACTCGTCGTTGCAGACATTGATGAGTAATTAATTATATATCGGGATACTTATATTCCTTTTAAAAAGATAATTCAAAATTATTTAGATAGAACTTAGGGTTTATCAAATACAAATTAGATTTAGGCCTAAAAATCATGCATACGGATTTACTAATATTTATAGATAAATCCAAATCAGTAACGAGATCATAAAGTAAATTTGGTAAAACTTATAGCACGAAAACTTAGTGTGACACAAAAGTTAAATCATCAGCGAGCCTTAATTATTATGCCAACATTTAATTTATTCATCTTTATTATGATATTTTTTATATAAAAATTGAATAAAATAGGTGAAATTATGCTGCCCTGCCGAACTCCGTTTCCATGATGCCACCAACAATTTACTGTTATGCCAACAATGAACATATTTTAGAAATTTATAATATTTATATAAATATTATACCATCGTATAATGAACATAAAAATAATACATTAGTGACAGTAAGAAACGAGAAACATAAAACGTTAGTTATGATAATAAAGATAAAACTGTTATCAATGTTATTTATGCTTTTATTGTAAAAAAGTATTTTTTAAATGATAGGTGGTTAAAGCAATGATAAGATGAAAGTATCTGAATACGCTATCTATAAACAAGATAACTTTCTTCTCCCTTTTTAAGAAAAAATACAATTAAAGCAAAACTTTTTAGCGGAACTGTTCCTAAATTTACTTCCGACATTCAGAAAAACATAAATGCAGTTTGTTCTGAAAGGGTCTAAATAAGTTACGAATTCAAGACCTTTCCGAGGTTTTTGGTCGCTTGGGATGAGAAAAATAAAATTGGAAATTGGAATTATGAGAAACGATTTAATTATAAATCATGTTTCTTATATAATTAATTGATTTTAATTTGTAATCTATAATAACACGTATATAAACATTATTTTTAATAATCAAAAATACTGAAATAGAAAAATAGACAAGAGAGAGATATTGATAGTGTTCGTTATTTTTATATATTTAATTTGCTGAAACTTTAATTATCATTGTTAATGAAAACGTAAATATAATTTGTATAAATACATTATTTTCTATTATGTAAACTAAAGTTGGATTTACAAAATCATTGTTATAAGTTTCAAAGAATTCTATGACATTTCTGTACATAATAGCAATATTTAAGTTATGTTAAGATGTTATTTGTTGTCCTGGCTTGGGTTATCTATTATAATTGCATACTGCTGTACACAATTTTCATATATGTAAGTAATATTGAATACAAAATTTTGATCAATTTTCATAATATTTTTGATGTCAATAAAACATTTGTCGTTTTTCATTTATTTTTATTAAGTTAATTTGCTTCAAGCTAAATATGTAAGGTTTATCCGCACGTAAGTCATCATGCAACCCAACCGCCAACGGATAGAATGGGAAAACTACCGGCGATAGAACAAAAGTCACCCACAGAACACCGCGATGGATCGTAGTTTAGTTTATTTTAATTCTGTAACATCTATTTAATTTTTTTAAAATTTTTACATACATGTGAATGTGGTTCTAGGTAATCTAACCAAAACTAACCTAATCGAAATAGCATTTACTACATGCATTTATCTTTGAGGATCAGTTTACTTATACGGCCTGTGAGATTTCACTCATTACCTTTAGGGCATGTCAGATTTTACTCCTTATCTTTACGGCATGTGAGATTTTACTCTTTACCTTTACGGCATGTGAGATTTTACTCCCTACCTTTACAACATGTTTTTTTCCATGCGTGCTGAAAAAGTAAACCGATCCTATTTATGAATTACCGAGGTTGAATTTATCGCTTGAGAAATTACCGGTTACCGGAAATATATTTACTAACAAAATTCAAAGAACAGAATTATTAATAAATATTATACATTTAATACGTGTTTTCATGTAATTTAATTGTAATGTCAGAATATTCTGGCATCATACAAATTTTATAAATAATAATAATACAACAAATTAAGCAACGTGTGAACAACGGTGAAATCAATAATTAATATCGACGTAATAAGATTATATATCAACATACGACACATTAACAATATTGTATCCGTATTTTTTAACATAAAGTAATAATTTGATATATTCTAAATAATTGAAACAAATATATTGAATAGGAGATGTGTTTCTTAAATAATGTATATAGCTATAGTAACCATACACAGTAAAGAATTCAATTGTAATTGGGTCCCATTTAGATTTCAAAGATTATATTGGGCCAATCAACGATGATTCTTTATTTTATTGTATGTAAAAATTACTGTTTAAAAAAAAATTTAAAGGTGAAAATGACGAAGGTAGACAAGATATTGACAGAAATAATGTAACCAAATCTAACTTAGTTTAACATCATTACATTGCAATTATGTTCATTTAACATGCTATCTACTCACTGATTGATTAAAAACATGATTTATATCACTATAAAAGTATTTATTTTATTTTATTTCAATTGAAAGTATTTTATCTTCAATGCGACTAATCATGTGATGTGATAACAAACAAAATATTGTATTTATTTTGTTGTATTAACTTAATCAAACAAATAAAACCGAGAATTGAGAGCTTTTAGTGACTAACAGTAGCTATCACTGGCATTTATTTGTTCATGAAGTATGAGCAGCTGCATGTGTCCCATTACGCTCATAAAAGATCATATTCGTGGGATTTCCGACTGCTGGATATAAATAGCTGAAATCTGAGGGAAAAGGGGAATGGCTCAAGATTGGATTATAGTTTGCGTGGCGGGTAAAAAACGAATCATTGCATCTCGTTGAGAATCCAGTAAGATTTTTACGAGAGGATTTTCTAAATAAACTTCCATTAATATTGCACGAAGACGCATTTTCCAATATTAGCAAAAATGTTTCATGTTTTTAGTTATTTTGTTATTTTCATGTGCGGGTTTTAAGAAAGCATTTAAAGAATTCACTCTTTAATTCAATGCGTACAACTTTAACACGTGTAAACCTAATTTGACCTTTTACGTACCAGTCTTTAATATTTCAAATGTAGTTGTCTATAATGTCGGTTACCGTTCATTACATATCCAGTTAATTATTATCACGGTTTGTACATAAAATGATAATAATTATTGTATCATTTGGTAATCGCGAGCAAGACGTCGTAAATATTCTATTTGCATTCTACAGAACACTTAACCAAATATAGTTATTCTGAAGCTTTTGAATGGCGTATCGATGAAAAAATGAACGTAAACCTACTGACAAATAAAAGGTAGTTCAGTATTAAAATAATTCATTAACAGTTATGACGAATCTCATGTTTATAGAGACCTGTCAATCATTAGCAGTGTTTTTAGATTTAAATAAGGATTTGATAGAGTTAATCATTGAATATTATTTACTAAATTGATGGAAAAAGGCATTGATACACAAATGCTACAATTTATAGCCATGTGGTATGGTGAGCATTGAGCAAGATGTCAGAGTTCAATTTCAGAATAATGTTACTGATCTCTAGTGCTTAAATTTTATTAATTGATGATGTTTTATAAAAGTTTAGTAAACTAAATGTTAGACACAAAATTGATTTTGTAATGATGAATATACAGTATGAATGTAAGCTGATGATATTTTATTGTTAGCTCATATATTGGAGCAATGCAGACATGCAGACATTTCTGGAATGTTTAAATAAATAATTAGATGAAATTTATCTAATAATAAACTCTGAAATATCAGTAAGTATGACTTTTTCTACAGCTAGACCAATTTTGGTCTATAATAAACGTTTGGTTAAAGGGTAAAACTAGTAATTTGTTATAGGAACTCAGTATTTGGGATTTATTATAGATGATTTTTGAACAACTTCTATTGCCATAATTAGGAACTTCTAATATACCGTTACGTTTATTTAGTTTTCTTGACTGATAGGAGTTGTGTGTAATATTTAAATCTCATTGTATTCTAATTATATCGTTTGTAAATTCCACGGAGTTATATTAAACCTCGGTAAATTCTACCAATGTTTCATTCCACCATAAATAAATTTTAACCTGATAAATTTCACTAATATTTCATTCCATCATTGGTAAATTTCACAAATTATTAAAAATAGGGATATGATTTAAATAAAAAATATAAATGGAAAAAGATAAAATCAAAATAAATAAACAATTACTCTTCAATATGTGATCTATCTTCTTTAACCACATAATAAGTACAGTTTTTCTATATCCTAATTATGGTTTTAACAAAACTGTACTGGTAGTTTATGTTCCTATATATGATTTTACTAAATAAATCTGTTTCCAAATAGTTCTGCCATGATCAATTTACCTAACCTAAAATAATCTGGTAAAGAAGAACATCTTTCTCTTTTTTATAACTTCATTAGAATTGGTAATAGCTGAAAGGACATGAAAGTTTGACCCTCGTTTAAAACCCTGAGAGCTCTCGTTACTGGACCATACTTAAATAAGTATATAACCTACCATCAAAGAGCGTGTATGAAAAGTTCCTACATGTGAAAATTGGAACAATATTAGCTACTGGCTACAGACTATTTTCATAATTAAGATTTTTGTTTATTTAGGAATTTTAGTTCCCTTCCTGTTCGGTGTCTTGAAAACAAATGCAAATATTTAAAAAATGTAGTTTATAATGAATCGAAATCCATCTAGTTTTATTATTTTAAAGTTTGTTTTCATAAAATAATTGGTATAGTTCAATGTGGAAGTACGATACAATTGTGTCAGAGCATAGACTGACATTTTTTTAATAAGAAAATGTGAACAAAAAATTATTCCCCGATTTTAGAGGAATTCAGAAGAACTATTCGGTGCTCTTGTGAAATTTCAGAAGATCCTATATAGAATAATTCTTCACAATGATTCTGTAGAATAGATATAGGAGTTTTTATTTTGGTATCATTACAAGAAAACTCTACCAAGCAAAGAAAACTTGGTCCATTTTCAGGAGAATTAAAGTTTTTATTAGCAAGGAAGAAGTACCCTCTGTACTTGGCTTATATATAGAAATGTAATGAAGGATTAATTACACATAAATGAGAAAAAAATATTTTAACCCATATATGACAATAATGTTTACGATCTCAACTTTACCAATATAAAGTTTGTTTCTATAATATCGTTATAAAAAATACAATTATCGCAACAATTCCAACTAATTTTCGTGAATAAGAAAACAAATATATTCTGAAAAAAGTAATATGACAAAATTGACTGAAGTTGACACTATTTATAAAGAAAAGATCCTCTTTCCTACCATCACCTAAATTAATTTATAATAAAGCTGATTGTATTATTATACTATACACAATAATTTTAAAATACTAAATTTCTCATAAATATGGCAATGTACCGTCGTGAATGACCGATCTATCCCCTATGATATAAACTTAAATTTTCCTAGATGAACGGTGAATAATAATTGCCCTATGTTCTATATCACTCAAAATATAATTTGAGGATGGATGGAGAATCGAACCCATGATCTCTGACTTGTCGGGTCAATTCAGGCATTAAATTAATTTTCGTTTAATTCACATAGATTTAATTCACATAGATTCACATAGATTCACATAGATTCACATGGATTATTGAATAATTTTAATATTGAATTTATATTTGCAGACATGGCAAGATTACAAATTGCGTTGGCTACCAGAAGAATATGGAGGTGTGGAGATGCTTTACGTGCCTTCTGAACATATCTGGTTGCCTGACATAGTACTCTACAACAAGTAAGAACACTTTAAACCAGGGCTGGAAACACATAGTGCCCTCATAGCTAGTAAACAGGAGGGTGCACCAACAATTAGTATTACATTTCAAAATTCATGAACGTATGGCACTACATGTATTACATTTCAAAATTCATGAATGTATGGCACTACATGTATCAAATTAACATATGTATTTCCATTAATTGAAATGAATTGTGATAAAAATTACTTTGTTGTTTAATTTTGCTTCTGGTGGTTTCCCCGTGATGGATTGCAGTTCGCAAAGGACGCCCTGCTTTTACAATAGACTTATATTAATTTGCACATATATAAGTAGCAGTTTCATTTTATCTATTATAAAGTATCTTGTTCACCTTCAATATACAAAACATTCGTAATTTTTATAACAAAATTATAGTTTATTAATAAACAAAGAAATTACCAATATGTCTAATAGTGCAGCAATGTTTTACTAAATTATTTTTTTTAATAACAAGAAAATAAAACAAGTAGATACACATTTTAAAAGGCTTATAAATCTGATGTAGAAGAAATCCATAATCTTAAATTTGGAACAATGAACCGAAAGAATCCGTTCAAGAATTGAATTACGACCGAAAAGCGTGAAAATTTATCATTTTTTTTAGATCGTTTTAACGCATAAGAGTTATTTTCTCTTTTTATTTGCGAAAATATAAATAAAACCAATAAATGTTTATGAAAATGACTATTCAAAAGATCAGTTATTTAAGACTATCTAATTATAGAACGTTAATTTTTGTATTAACTTTTCCATGAAAGATCAGAAATTTTGGGTTTTTTTCCAGTAATTTTTTTAAGTCCATTTTCGCTTATATCATAACCGGGGGACGTGCTCCCTAACTAATTAGATTTATTTGAAAGTCAAAGGTCTCGGAGAGGCTGAAACCCCTGTCCTTCAATATGCAGAGTCAAGAACGCGACGACTAAACCACCACTTGTCATTATTAAGTTTGATCGCTATTCGTCTTTATGCCATGTATTGGCTGCCTATACTTTATCCATTTTAATACAAGTACAAGAATCTATGTATAAATTTGTGTCGTTAATTTCTGTTCACAACTATATCTGAATTGGGAATTTTGCGTATTCAATCATTTTATAAGATTTGGTTGTAAGGCAAAATCTGACGAAAATAATGTTAAACGAGCGTAACATAGCGTATACACTTATTAACTCTTAATCAATTTAATTTACTATTTTTCTCAAATATATTGATATTTAATATCGTTACACATTTCATGAACGCGAATAATATGGATTATTATTATTTGTACTGCCTTAAAAACAGTATATATATATATATATTTGAATGAAATTATTTTAGTAATATTTTGATTGTGGCCAAAAAATAATTAAGGATTTATGAACTTTTTCTTAATAAAATAAAAAATAATTTTGAGATTTAAAAGTCAAATTTGATGGATGATCAATTTACAAGAATTTTCTTTCAATTTTGGAAAATGATTCATGTCTTAACATGTTAAAATTGACATTTTTTTCGAACGAAATGTGTCTCAAAAAAGTGAAAATTTTGAAATTTATCTCATAATTTAGTACGAAAATAAATCAAAGGAATTTAATAGATTTTTCTTATATTGACTTAATAAATGGAAATATTTACATAATATTTAAGGGTGCATATTTATCAGCTTTCAAACGATCTACGAATTATTTATAAGATCTTTATTTATTAAAGCTTCGGTTGAGTTACAGTATTTATAATGCTATCAATACAAGATATATATAGCTATTATAAGTCACTATAGGAACACGATTGTGTTCCTACTGTATCATAAAAATTAAACATTTATAATTAGTTCTTTTCTTATATAACTAATATCTTAATTGAATGTTGATAAATTATATGCTAATAAAGTAAATAGGTATTTATAGACTACAGAAACAGTTAATGCTACATAAATCCCAGAAAAGTTCCTTCTCTATAAATTAACTCTGTTAATATGTTTATTACCGCACAAAAAGCAGTGGTGTCGTAGAAAGTATTTAAAAATAGTAAATTGTACCTAATGCGAAAACATATGCAATTTATTTGAAATAATGAGCAAAATGTCTTATATTCAACAAACGCCATGGTCAGTCTATTTTTTTCTATTGTCTTCTATCATTTCAATAGTTTTCTATCATTTTTAAATAGTTTTCTATCATTTTTACATAGTTTTCTTACCTTTTCTAACATAGTTTTCTATAGTTACATTAAACACACATATATATATATAGTTTAAATAATTTTCTAACACGAGTGGCAAATATACATTTGCTTTGATAAATATTAGATGGATTCATATTACCATTCTCAAGAATAAGAAAGTATAGAGCTAGGAATAGGTTAATTCAATTCTGGAAAGTTCTTCGACATATATATTGTATATTGCAAATTACTATCACATTAAAATTAAACCTCCAGTTTTTTCGGGCGGTAGTTCCTACATAATCGATTTATACAATAAAACTTTAATATATATATCTCATATATCTACCTCTCCAAAATTAAGATTAAATTACTGTTACATATCTTTTCCTAATTTCAATATATTAATATATCAGAAAAATTAATAAAACAAAATATCTATTCTGACAATATAAATAATTTACTTTGTATTTGGTTGAATGTAATAGTAAATATATTACAAATTATACACAAGGGAAGATAATTCGATATATTTTTTTGTAAGGTCTATAAAACAAGACTACAAGTCTTCGATTTAATATTTCAGTAGCTATTCCACTGAGAGAGTCAATGCGAGTGAATGTTTTTTTGCGAGACAAAAGGTGTTTTTAATATCGTATATACGCGATCTGGTGTTAGTGAATTATTGAAGACATTCTTTCGGAGTGGCAGTATTCTTTATTACAGTGTTTCGATTAGGATCTGTTTTATATTAATCAGGAAAATACACCAATTTATTGTAGTTAATACAGGTAAAAACCCTAGAACCGCTAAATATTACTTTTTACCTAGTGTTCTCCAATATATACTGTATACTTAAAATGAGATGCAGAAATGAGACTAGGTAACGCGCTAATTAGAACAGAGATTAATTAATATTGAACCCTCAAAATGAGTTTTTACCCTACGACCTTATTCGTTTATTCTGTAGTCATAGTTTTCTTTAATTGTATAATTATTTTTTAATACGGTTATAAAAATGATTGTTTTTGTTATTTATAATCCCACATTTACGTTAATGCAATTATTGCCGATTTTTAATTTCTTCATATTTAGATTCATTCCTGTTCCAAAGTTCGTCTCTTTGTCCAAAGACGAAAATGGACATATTTTTTCATAGGGCTTTATACAATCTGCACAATTGTAGTTTTATATTTATGTCTTTACTTTACTATCAGTAAAGTATTATCACCTGATGACAATCTTCTCTCTTTGTTATATTTCTTTCCGCTCGTTCAGTATAACAGACCCGGAGTTATTGACTATCGATGCTTTTCATTCCTTCTTCTGCTGATACAGTCAGTAATTTATATCGTATAACTTCATCCACATATTTATTACGACGATTTAACAGCCGATGGTTCAAACGTATCAACTAAATTTAATTGGTTTATTTAAAGGAAATCTAGTAAAAGACAACAATATCCATTGTGATTAAGTAATCATATCAAAATAAGATATATATATA